>CM021110.1:89521386-89731213 GCA_007115665.2 Sequoiadendron giganteum | reverse complement strand
ATGTTGTTTTCTATTTTCTTAATTGCTTCTCCAATCCTCTTTTCTACTTCTATGCCTAGTTTTTTTCCCGTTCTGCATTCCTCACTCTCGTTTGTCCCTTTTTCCTTTAGTACAATTATTCCATTTATATTTTTGTGTCTATTGTCTATTTAACATATCAATGTATGTAGATCTAATGTTACACTTTGTGATTATCTACTTTGGCGAACCACCCCAGTCTAACATATTTGTGGCTTCAACTGAACCCTTTGCATTGTAAACCTCAAAAATCTATTGAGTGATCTTATCTACAATTCATCATCTTGTTTGCATGACACAAAGTCAAAGACTTGTTTACTTGTAGCATTGTCATTTTCAAATTTTGCCCCTCTCTACATTCTAATTTGTTGTATTTGTAAAGTAGTGTATGACCTATGTTGGATCATGCTATGGTGTTGATGACATGGAAATATTGACATCCACTTGAATGAAATTTGTTTGTGTTAAGATTAGGTGTTGTACATCTTGCATTACATGTTTTAATTCAATTGTGTAAATTAATTAAATGTTTAGTGTTATGCATATAGGAGATGTGTTTAGCCGTATTAGATATTTATTTGGGGCCACTTGTAAAATTGTATGTAACGTTGGGTTAGTTATTTTATGTGTGAGAGATGTAGAATAATCAATTGGGAAAAAAACATTTAATATTTATATCAAAAATTAAATGAGTGGTCAATGGTTTTGTGTACTTGTGGCTCTAGGGCACACAATTTTATTGTACCACTTGGTTGTATTTGTGTGAGATTGTGTCTATAAAAGTAAACACATGTTTAGTGGTTAAGGTTGGTTGGTGAGTGAGTTGTCATTGTATTTAGTCTTTTCTTAGGTATGCATGTGTTAAGCATGGTATGGGGCATGTGGATTCATGCTTGGATACATGAAGCATGCATAGGAGAGACTTGATGTTTGAGAAGTATTCATTGCAATTCTATAAGTGCATCTATTGATTTATTATTGAATAGTGGATGGAGTATGGATACTTTTAGAGGTTGGGTTTTTCGTTCTTGAGGTTTTTCCTAGGGTATATCTTGTGTTATATCATGAATTCTCTATTTTATCTATGTATTGTGGTTATATTGTAGGCTAACATGTGTGCTTTTCACTCAAAGGGTTATGTAAGAAATTGATTGAGCATTCTGGGTATTATGCATTATTTCCTAACAATTTGCACCCCTAGGTTTGTAGCCGCTTCTTTCAACCACTCTGGTTAGGTTGTTTTTGTGGGAAAACTCAAACCTTCTCCATTGTTTGTAGCAATCAATAATTCACTTGATTGCCTATCGGTTGGCCGAATAAGTACAACCTCATTACAACCACTTTGAACAACATGAATTTTATTGTCTTGCATTTGAATAATAGGATATCATGTGCATTCCTCTTGTGAATCATTCATTGAATCCGTGAAATGATTATCATTGTATATTTGGAGGAATTCTTCTATATGTACCTCAATAACCCTTGGGTCCACTTCCATTGTCATGGTGTCACTTTTTGCTCTAGTTGTGTTTACTTCCTCTTCAATCGTGAAAGTCTCACTTGACCTCATGTCCATTTCAAGTAGTGTGATTTAATGGCCAAATCCTTGTCTTTCAAAAGTCACTAATAATATTAATTGGTGTTAATGCTTATTTGAAGGCCTTGCTAGCAAAAGTTTCCAACTCTTCCCTTCCTATTTCAATTTGGGTGTGGTTTTCCATCCATGTTGTCTTTTTTTATTTGAAATAATTTTTGAATGGAGAAAAGATGTACTCACATCCAGGGGCTACAACTTGTGGTTGGTATGTGTAGGGAGGGTGAGCAGGTCAATGCCTATACACCTTGCTTCCTCAATTTTCTTAAAGGCTATGTGGTTTTGATGACCACCAAAAATAAGAAGAGTCCTATTTCTGGGTGACATTCCAACTAGGGTAGATGTAGAAAAATGTTTCAACTAATTAACAAATAGCTCTTTTCTCATCTAGGCATGTTCTTGGGCTATCATGCATGCCCCCAACTCATAATTATAAATGTAGTTCTTCATATGCATTTTTAATTTAAATAGATAGAAAATCAAGGATATTGAATCCCATTGCACTTACACATGTTAGTATTGTGATCCACTCCCTACTTATTGGGATTAAATGGGGGACACATTTGGAAACCAATCTTGGAATTTTTACCCGCATGCCATAATTTTTTCCAGGATGTACGCCAATCTAATCATAGTTCTAAATTCTACTAGAGCCATATTGGTGTTTTTTATATAGCTTCTACAAGTTGGAATAAAAGGATACCACTATGTATGGCCTTAACATTATTGCTCAATCTATGACTGCCCCCTCTATAGTTTGAATGGTCAGAGTTGGATTCCTTTTACAAGAACTTTCCCACCATGACCTCTTGAGCATCTTATCTACGAATGGGGTAGGCCTAGATTGAATGATTTGAGCCATAGTAGATTTGAGTTGAGAAACTTCAAGTCCATGGCCAATATCAACCATGTCCTTGCATGGATAGGCAATTTTGGCATCCTCCTCCTCAATTAAAATGGTTTGTGGCTCCCTCTATTTGATGTTGGTATAAATACCATGATACCATGACCTCAAACTACTAGGAGGCATTCCCCAATCCTTTATTGCAGTCTTGATGGACATCTATTAGTCCACTTTGAATGTCATCATATGAGTGATTACTTATGTAGACCTTTGAAGATCCCGAGTGCATGTCATTTGTTTGAACAATGTCAACAACTAGTTCCATACTTGAATTATGTGTTGAGAGACCTGCACATTCCTCAATATCATCTTGTTGGTTGGTCATTAATGTATCTTCCTTTCCATATTCTACAAAAGTGAAATTCACTCAAGTTACTTTAATTTTACGTCTTCTAGATGTTCTCTTCCCCTTTTGATCTCTAGCTATAGTTTTCACTCAACCCGCACCTTAAGAAAGGAACAACAATAGTTGTACTATTGTTAAGGTGCAATTTGTAATATAAACAAAAAAATAAACATATTCTATGATAAAATCAGATGAGTGAACTATAACATTTATTTAAGGAACATAATGGTATAACTAGTAATATTTGTTTTTGAAAATTTAAGCATATTTTTCAAGGTGTTGTACCCTTCACAAAGGGCCCAAGGGGCAAAAGGACAACAAAGTTCAAAATAGAATTGAACTAAAGGTAAAACAGAGACAACAGACAAACAACTGTAGGAAGACAAAGAAATCAAGCAACCTCAGAAACAAAGGGGTCAAGGCTAGCTCCACGAGCACGAGTCCGAGAAGCAACCACAAAATTTTTCTTCCGAAGAACCACCGTCCAAGGGGGCTCAGAGACAAGAAGCAAAGAGAAAGGTGAGAGAAACAGCTCCACCCCCGCCACCAAAGGAGAAGAGACACCAAGCAACGAGGAAGATGACAATGAGGCAATAGAGATCGAATCAGTTAACGGAACAATAGAGGCTCCCATCAAAAGTCGAATAGGGTCTGACAGAGCAGTGACAGTAGGTGCGAGGACAGGCACAATAGTGTCAGCAGAACGGTCCAAAGGCGGATCCAAAATAGAGAGGTCAAGGAGAGGAGCAACAACTTGAGGGTTGACCTCCTCAGACGAACCATCCGAAGATGAACCCACCGTGAGGTGATCCAGGAGAGCATTCTTCCACCAAGTCGCAACGCCCTTGCAGCGGGCAAGAGGGCAGGTCGCGGCCAAATGACCCACCGAAAAACTTCTCCTACACCGAAAGGGGAGACCATCATAATCCAAAAGTTGCTTCCACGGTCTATCCTCCACCAACAAAACAACATCCCCAAGAAGAGGTTTGGAGATGTCAAGATCAACTAACATTCAAGCAACAGTAGTATGCCCAAACTCCCTAGTCGTGGAATCCACCATTAGGAAGCAACCAATGGAATTGCCAATGGCCTCAAAACAAGATTCCTCCTAGAACTGAAGAGGAAGATTAGGCAGGCGAACCCAAACCGGTCTAGTGTTCAAAGGCTCCGTAAGAGGGTTGAACGAACGAGACCAGGGACTGATGGCCAGAGAATGGATAGCCCACATCCAACCCCTATCCAAGATATTGTTCCTTTCAAGAGGGGAGGCAAAAGTCGCAATAAAGAAACCTTGAGCACAAGGGTAGAGCTCAATATCACCAACAACTAAAGGCTTCCAAGAACCCAAAACCCAGTCGTGGAGATCTAGGAGGGAGGGCCACAATCCAATGAACCTGCACACGACTCCAGTTTCACAAATCTCAGGGCCACAAACAACCACAAGAGACTCCCTGGCACAGGGCAGAGCCTGACCAGAAGGACGAGAGCCCGCCTTCGCAGCATTTGAGAAAGAATTTGCCGAACCCGAAGGGCCACCAAGAACAATCACCACAAAGGCATCAGCCAAAGAATGCGCACACACATTGTCCAAACCAGGCACCTTCGACCTAGCAGACACATTTCTGTGAGCGCACGGGCTAAAGAAAACGGATCCACCACCAGGAGCAACCAGCAACGAAGACAAAGCAGTCAAAGGAGGCAACGAAGAAGCCAAGGGCTTGGATGACACTCCAGAATCCACACAACGCACGCACATAGCAGGGGAAGGAACCACAACCCCCAACCCGTCCGCAGCAAGAAAATCCGCGTAGGCCACAGTCCCAACCCCGACCACAGCAGTGACCGTAGCAGATAGGGGAGGAGCCGACGACGCCAGTGGGGGAGCCGTTGGAGCAGAGTCATTTTCAAAATTTCACCGCGCGGGAGCCATCAAATCAAACACCATTGTTACACATTGCACTAGTAATATTTGTTAAAAATGAACAACTGTTTAATAATAACATATTATATGTAGCGTAAAAATATATAAACTCATGGGCCTAATTGAGTACTTCACAGTTGAAGAGAAAATAAAGATTATTTTAGCAAAAACAAGTATGGCTTATACTAATCGAAGTTATATATATGCATATACACATATACATATTATATTTGTATGTACATACATATACATCTACCTACCTATATTATAAGTAACTAGAAGCAACATATGTGGAGAAGCAGATGGTTCTAACAATGACATACAAAGAGTAACAATGGTTGTGAAAGAAGCATTCTGAAAAATTATTAGGGTCAAAAGTAATATGTTTTCAAACTACAAATGTTATGAAGTGGATATTGATAGGAGTGTGGTCCATACCAACATAAATCCTTAATGTGTGGTGTTTGGAACCAAAAGATAGGATATTGTGAACCTTTAATGACTTAATTTGATTATATATAATGGAAATCCTCAACATATACTATTTCAAAATATATGCACACAAATAAATTAAATCTTGTATAAGACAAAACCCTCAATATATATTATATCAAAATATATATAGACATAGATAAATAAAACATTGTATAAATGAGTGTATATATATACTCGTCAAAACAGTTGAACCTTATATTTATGAGTGTTATATATATATATAGTATAAACCATGAAATCGTCATAAAAAATACATATTTGTGTAAACCATCACATACATGAGATATTTACATATTTATAAATACGAAACCTTGAACTCTCATTTATGGGAAATGTAAGGATGATTTTAGTAGAAATCCAATATATATATAAATTGTATAAACCATGGAATCGTCATAAAAAAAATGTATTTGTGTAAACCCACACATACACGAGATATTTACATATTTATAAATACGAAACTTTGAACTCTCGTTTATGGGAAGTGTAAGGATGATTTTAATAGAAATCTAAGAGCAGATGTAAAATGGTATCTACTGGATGAAGGATGGGTTAAGGTGAACTTTGATGGTGCAAGTCAAGGCAATCCAGGACCAAGAGCAGGTTGTATTATAAGGGATCTTAATGGGGATTGGATAGCTAAGTGGAAGAGGAAATCGTGGACCAATAATGAAGTAGAGTTTCAAGCTGGCGGGGCATAAACCTTTGCAAACGACTGGGGTTTAAAAAATTCACCTCGAAGGTGATTCCATGATAACTATCAATGCAATTCGGAGGAGGGCAACCCCAAATTGGAAGTTGGACAAATGGCTTTCATGAATCATTGGAGATTTATCTAACTTTGAAGACTTCAAAATTTTACATATATATAGAGAAGGGAATGTTGAAGCCAAATAGCTTTCTAAAAATGCGATTAGTAGTGTTGAAGATCTCGATGGGATGCTAATGTTTAATGTTGGCTGCCTTGCACGTGCGAACGAGCTGGGAAGAATACGAGGAGCTGAGACTGATGAAAGGTATGTCAGGTGAGTTAAATACTGAGGACGTGAGTGGCGGGGGATAGATTTTAAAGAGAGCTGTTGAGGCGAGCAAACAACATAGGCGATCATGGAGACAACCATATGCTTGGGAGCCAAGGAGAGGCAAATGGCGTTTCATGAAGTGGTCTTGGATGTGAGGCTTAGATGGATTTTCAATGTTATGGACGAGGAGACATTAGAGGTAGTAACAAAATATATATTGGGTGCCAGATTCTTATTCTCCACCTATCGATTCAAACTCAATTCTGATATCTCCTCTATGTTCATGGTGTGGCTTCTGCATGTGCAAGAGGAGATTGCCATGCTCTAATTCTTAATGAGTCATTTAGTAAAGGTACGGTGGCATGAAGCCATGGAGTTTTACCTGAGCATGGCAGTGGGAGGTCTGATATTGAGACCTGTAAGTTGTGTATGGCCATAATTAACCCTGCATATCAACGAACCGTAGGTTCTTTTCGTGATCTGGAGCATCGGTGAAAATATGGAAGTGGGAATGGAGGAGGTGTCGGGGAATATCACCTTACTGAAGGAGTTAACTGTGGATAGCAATGTGGTGGTCGATCTTGCGGTGGTGGCTCTTCAAGTTGCTGTTGATGACCAGGGGAGGCTTAAGGAGGTCTGAGATGGTGTAGGTGAAGCTACGATGGAGACAAAATTAGTTGGGGCTGACCAGCATGTTTTGAAAGTCTCAATGTAAGGTTTTTTAATTTTGTCATGTTCATGTGTTTTGTTAAACAATGTATTTGGGGTTAAGTCTGTTGGATTAATTGTAACATCTCTCTTTAGATTCGGGACATGGACTAACCGTCTCTTGTGGACCTGTTTATCTCCAGCGTTTTTATACAAACGTGTTTCAAAAAGACCGCTTTTTGCACTTAATTAATATATAAAAAAATTGAAACCTTGAACATGAATATATATACACACATACAACCTTGAAAATGAATGTAAGTAATTACGCCGAAGGCGTGTCCTAATTGAAAATTTCCAAGCCAATAATGAAATCAACGGTCAACAATTCATTACAAGTAATGCAATATGGTCGATTTAATCTTGTCCATAGAATGTTTTTTTTTTAATAAATGTCATTTTCTTTTAATGAAATCAATGGTCAACAATTCATTACCAACTAGATGTGTCTTAGCACGAAGAATTTTCAATCAATCTGCAAATGGCGAGTGCTACAGACAAGGAAAATGAACTATTTGATAAAATGACCAAGAGGTTGTCCCATGGAATGTGATGGTTCAAGCGTAAATGCACAATGGATTTATTAAAAAGGGCTTCAAGAATTTCATCTCATCAAAGGCAAATATTGCAGAGTATGTAGTATGTGATTGTTGAGAAATACAAAGGTCAGATCTATTGCAAATGCTTTTAGAAACTTCGATACAAATGCAAATTGATTTAAAAAGAGGCGTTACTTCATGGAATGCAACGATGGTAGGAAATGCATCTGAGATGAAGGAGCCCAGACAAGGAAAATGAACTATTTGACAGAATGCCTTTGAAAAGAGATCATCTCATGGAACGCAATGATCGTAGGATTTGATAAAAATGAATTTAGTGAAAAGGATTTGATGGTTGTCGAGAAAATGCTCTAGTGGGCATGAAATACAGAGGCACTAAGATGAAATAAAGTGATGTTTGAACTAGAGAGGAAAAAGTAAACATTGTTGGAGCAATTGCAGCCAATAAGGTATTAGTGTTCTGCCTTGTGGATCCAATGGATGCCTTTTTAGTGTCTTCTCATATCATGTAGGCTTTGATACAGATTTGAGGTGGTGCATAAGTTTAGAGATTGTGCCAATTCATTGTTATAGCTCCAACGATTTTCAAATGACCAAATCTGTAGTGGAATCAACATTCAAAGAAGCCCAAAAGAGAAACATGAAATTCACTCAAGCAAGAATTAAACACTTGGAAGGTAGCCTAGGTTTTTACTGTTGGATTAATATGAGGCATATGCTTCCATCACATGACTTAGAAGGAGAGTCAAAAACTCCCAAATTTTACCAACAAGCTCGCAACCTTACATATGGTGAAATGGAAGCATAAATATGTGATTTTTGTTTGACAACGTGCCTTAGAGGGATCTCGCCCTGGGAGTGGAATTATTGCTAAATTTACACGAGGTGGATTTGTTGGAAAGCCATCGAACTTTCAAGTAAATGTATTTGACAGGTGTAAAGCCAAATTCTAGAGCTTTCAACAACATCTTCACGGTCATTGCAAATTCTCTGCAGCGTAAAATATGAAGGCGTTGAAGGACCTAATTAAAAGGGCTATGTACAGAATGAGAGTAATTGAAAAACTTTGGAAAATTTCAATAAAATACTATTAGTTGGCTTAAAATCAAATTTTACAACCATTGATAGCCTCCTATGCAGTTAGATGGGTGCTTTGGGACATAGTCCAATTATCTGTCAAGGCATAAAAGAATTAGGAAATCTTCAATTTATTTATACCCTATTTCAAATTATATTCAATGCTCCACATTAATATTTATTATTATTTCATTACACGCTTATTAGAATTATCAAATTCAACCTCCTCACCAAACACTAATACCTAAACCAAGTGCAGGTTAGTTACTTCTATTTTACCAATTACATTTATTCAGCTTCCAACTTCATTTAGAATCATTTCATACTTAGATACTAACTCCCATTTCAGCTACTATCTCTATTAACAAATATGTTTCAAATATATTGAACAAATATAATAATGTGGCTTGCACATTCAAAATGGGTTGTATGGTAAAATCTCTAAGCTTCTCCAATTGGGAGTCTCACATCATCTATTGTCTACCTCTCTCAGGAGTATGCTACAATTATTATGCAAATCTATCTTGGATGCCAATGAATATACACCTTCCCTCCTACTATCCCTATAATCAAAGCTTTATGTAAATTCACCTAATCTATCACTACGATGTAATTGTACATATCTTCTTCTTCTTCTTCTTCTTTTTTTCTTTTTTTCTTTTCTGAAAGTCAGTAATATCAATGATGTGTTCTCAATTACGAATGTGTTTGTTTCTTTTCCCAACTGTTGATTTTGTCACTTCCTCTTTGGTTAAGAGAGATATGATGTTTATAAGGCATTTTTTTGATTCTATGGACTTTCAAATGCAATTGGTGATAGATGAGACCACTGAAGGAAAACCAAATAAAGTGGGAGAAATGTGGCATTTAGGTGAGTCACGGGCTTATTGCTCAACCTTCTTGGTTATTGAAAGACTAATTTTAATCTTGATAGCAATATCACAACCTCACACACTGTGAAAAATACCTCCTACTTATGTAATTAAATGGTTGAAGATGGAATTTAGTGATTTTATATTTGAATCAACCCAAATTCTTGTTGGATCAACTGCTCACAGTATTCATTTGTGTGCAAATAACAGGTGTTTGTGAAGGTCCTTACAAAAGTAGTTAAGGAATTTTCATCTCTGCCTACAAAAATGCAAGAACTTGAAAAACCTCAATACCAATTTCTATTTGGGTTGGCATTTTCCCTGTTAGTGTTATGTAATCTACTAGGTTTGATGTAATTGAAATACACATGTACAACTAAGTACAACTGAATTGGTGAAGCTGTTGAGTTGAAATGGCAGAGACATGAGAAGATCTACCAATACATATACATGAGACCCTTGCTTCTGCTACTCATTTTTTGAATCACAGTCATATCAAATAATCATATTGGTTGTCTTTCTTAACAATTATATCATTTTTCAAAGAGAAGATTAAAGCTAAGCAACTAAAATTAATTTTCTGCGTACTCAAAATCTTTATTGTCTACTTTGAAGTTAACATTTTAGCTTATATCTAAAATGAATGCTTCATCTGTTATAATATGTTACAAACCTGTGTACACATGGGATATGAAAAAACACTTCATAGATATCAAACTTTGACATGAAAGGAATGATAAATTTAGTTCATAGACATATTAAATAATCATATTAGTTATCTAAAACTCTGCCTAGCACAAGACACAATGTGGCAAAGTCTGGTCACAATTCCACCTAGCATACAAAGGTTGGTTCAAGTAGCTCAATGTTCCACAACCACCTCACCAGTTGGGCACACTTTTTTGTTGGCCAAACCATGAAATAATTTTTCCAAGTTTGGAAATGTTGGCTAAAGTGCTCTAAATTTCTGATTGGGATTATGTCCTATGCAAGGATGCACACCTCAAAATATGATTTCCCTCCTATATTTAAATTGTAAGTGTTTATTTATTTTTATTATTTTCATCTTATAAGGAAACAAATTATGTTTATAATATTGATGAAACTGTTAAGATGCTTCTACTATATTCATTAATATGTTAATATGTTTTTAGACATTATCTTTACCACTGTTTAGAATATGAGTGTTGCAAGACAATTCCAACTTTAAAGATTGTTGTCAACTGAGATAGTCATGAAAAACTCTACTTTTTATTACACATCTTATCATAGGAAGGGGAAGAGGAAAGGACTGTAAGTAGAGAAAAAGTACACCCTTATTTCCACTTTTCAAGCCCTGTCTATTCCAGATCTGCTTTTGACTTGCTTCCACTTTTCAAATTACTATACTAATGAAGGTTTTCGAATTTAGATTTACACCTGCCATTCACATTTTCTTTAAACTTCGTAAAGCCTTCTCAACAAATCCATTTTCTACATATTGTGTGCTCTTTGCAGTCCATGAAGTGAGATATTTTCAGATGCACAAATACCTTCTTTAGTATCTTATTCAACATAATTATCAATGGGAATGAAGCAAAGAAGCAGACCAAACATGCAAGTGAATTTATGTTGTCACTAGGAGCATCACACACATCCATAAACCTTTGACTAAAATCAGGAACCAACTCACTCTCTTGCTCTCTAATGCTTGCAAGTTCATCGACATGAGAGAAAGGATAGATACAAAGTGAGAAATACTCATCAAAAGGTGCAATTAAAATATCCCAAGAACAAAAATAGTAGACCACAAACCGTATAACCATTTTTTTTTGCAAATCTCGTCCACTAACCATTCAAACTTCCAACTTCAAGTAAACTTCTTACACACCTAGTAATTATCACCATTAAATTGCTTTGGCCAATCAAAAATGTATAAACGAAATAAACCAATCTCTTTTCTTACCTGACCTTCCACACCTCTTCGGTGTACTCATTGCACACAAAGGTGCGATCGCTGGTATATATCTATCTTGATGTATTTAAACGCATATATAAAATCCCATCATTGTATAAATATATAAAAATAGTATAAATCACAATACCATGATTAAACACACATTTTGCTAGCAATTTTAGATAGTATGTAGGCATTTAACTTTTTTTTTTCAACGTCTTTTATTGTTTTCACATTAAAAATAAGAAACATTGAAAAGACAATAACATTTACAATGTGGTAGAAAAATTATGTATGAATGCGACTCAAAAATATCATATATCTGCATTTGACAATGGTGATGTAGGTAGTACCAACTTGAGTTTTGAAGAAGTCAGGAACGTGCACATGATGTCTAGTGACGCTCTGGATGTTGTAGAGGATTTAGCTACACACCTTCAAGGAAATTGATAGTTTATTGCCTTGTGACTATGATGCTCCATAATTTCCCTCTTATTATTGATTTAAATTTGAAAAAAAAATGCATTCAATTTGGTTGTTGAGTTTGAAATTGAATTAATTTAACTTGTATTTGATCATTTGAATTTAAAGTTGCGATTTTTGTATGAAATATACAATGACACTACTAAATTGTGAAACTTGTATTTGATCATTTGAATTTAAAGTTACGATTTTTGTATAAAATCTACAATGACATTACTAAATTGTGAAATATATATTTTTTGATGTTTGGTAAAAAAACCTTACATTATTTATTGTCCGTTCAAGTAGCTATACTAAATGGAGTTGACTCATTTGGATGTGAGAGCAAGTATGAGAGAATGTGCATTTGACAGCGCATCAAATTGATAGGGGCTTGAATTTATGACAAAATAAGCATCAATAATTACGCATTGAGATGTGTAAATGTAAATTGTTTGATTTTTGTGTCCTCTACAAATAGATGGTTATTATAAACACAAAGCAAATGTGTATTTTAGACCAAAATATCTTACATTAAAAATGCATTTACATGTATTTTGATCATTGAATATAGTATACATACATAAATGAACATATATTAGTCTATGTAGAATATTTTACTAGACTTTTATTTATTTTTATTGATTATTTAAAAAGAATTACTTGAAAGGTATGTGTGCAACATGGACAGCTGCTGGTCCTCTCTCTATTATGTGTTAATTGAGTTCAAAAAAAATAAAAATAAAAACGGTTTCAGGAGTTAAGGGAATGGAGACTGTATGGGGAAGATGATAAATCCTTGTAGAAAATGTTATCCGGGAGAGACTATTCTAAACATATAAGAATCTCCTGGTGAGCCAACCAGCAAGTGGACTCAGCAAATAGAGGGTTTAACGAGCGGAGAAATGGACGCATGGAAGGAATACGGGGCTGGATGCGCTGCAGGAATCGCTACTGTCATCACCGGTCACCCATTCGACACCATTAAGGTATCTCATTTCCTAATTTTGTAAGAACTCAACAACTACTTTTCTTCAGTAGTTTAAAGATTTATTTAAAAAAAAATCCCAACGGAAAAAGTTAACTCCGACCCACAACGTGCAGTGATCTGTTGCTGGGGGAGCTTTTTAGAGTCGTTACACGGTTTGTCGAGGCATCTTCCTTTCAATGTTAGAACTTTTAGGTATAGCTTTAGCCGAATCGAATCAGTTCAAAGTTTTTTAAAATCCCTAAAAAGCGAATCCACTTTGCTTAAAGTCCAGGCACTGCCATAAACAATATTAACATTCTTTTGGTTAGGACTTTGGAACCTGTTTGAATATTCCATGGAAATCTAAAAAGTTTCAAACATACAGAGATTTTTAAATATTCTATGGAAACCCGTAAAAGCCATTAAGGAGGATTTGTCTTTCTATTTCAAGTTTGAATCAAATAACCGTTCTCTTTTAAAACAAAAGAGCTTCTGGGAAAATCTGGGAAATTTTTGTCTTATTGCATTTGCGCTTTGAGACTATAGGATCCATCGCCGGGTTGAAGATGCATTTAGACTGCAGGTTAGAGCTCTATATACGGACCACCATATATCCATCTTAATATGGATCTATATGTGTCCAAGCTTATCCAATAGCCAATCTCAATGTTATTAGAGTTATCTTGCGGTGGAATTGTCTTCTCATGCTCATGACTTTGGATACCGATTGGTGCATATCAGATCCATGCTATGATGGATCCGTGCTAGTTATCAACCGTTCCTAGCTCCTTTATTGTCTTATTCCCTATAGACAATTGGCTTGTATAATTTTTTGAGTTCTCAAAGTACTACCTTAAGAATTATAATGTCAGGTGCATGTATTATATTTGCCTTTTTAAAATTATTACTCAGAGTCACATATCTAACAAAAAATCAAGTGGACACTATTCACCAACATCCACCAACCCAAATGCATCCCCCAAATTTCAAGTTGATGTGGGATGAAAAATGTACTTCTCAGCACATAAGCGCACAAAATTTCAAATGAGTCTTGCCATTGGATAGGTAAAGTATAACCCTTTCATTCCTCTTCGTGTGCAAAGGATCTGGAAATAGATGGCTGTGATAAATGCGTATTTTGAAATTTTGAGTTATTATGCAGAGACTCGAATGATGGCCACAAGGCTGATAAACTTCTTGAGGACTGTGTTGATCTCTGAAGCTTCAAATTTTTAGTACTCGCAGAAAAGGGTTTGCTTGTGTCTGTACTTGCAAAGCGCTGGGTTATTTAATTTCCTACAAGATGTTTAATGAAGGAAAAAGCAATTTAAACCAAATCATGGGCAGCACTTATTTTTAGAAGAGACAAAATTAATTAAAGATTAATTTGTTATTAAAAGACAAATGAAGAGTGGTGTCCTTTGGAAGAGAGAAATATAAAAGAAGTCGAGCAAGGAAGATGGAAGGCATCATTGAAGACATATTTATATATTTGATTGTTTCTCCTTTGGAGCAGAGATTGTGTTTCAATAGTCTGAGGACGAAACCCTCTAGCCCTGAAAATTAAAGGACGAAAACCCCTGACTTAAGCAGATTGGAAGTTATTTTCCAACGCATTTCATTGTGTTAAACTGCTGCAGACTTCAAGTAATCCAATAATTCTATAAGAGCAAATATTTGACATAAATTTAAGCTAATCTCTGAGTGTCCAAAACAATAAAAATGCAATTTAACAGCAACCATTAAGTTAGTAATAAAATCATAAAATTCGTATTGATAATTGATGTGCAAGTTTTTACTGTTATATTCAAGGATAAATAAGAAAATAAATAAATAAAGGACAGTACAGATGGTGCTAAGAAGCATTGATAGGACCTGTTATCAAGTGAGGGAATCCGCAACTTGTCTTGATTGCAGTTAGGTCCTTTATACTGATTCAATGGTGTTTGAACAATATTGAAGACAGCCCAAGCAAAATGCAAAAATGCCTATGTATATGTCCTTTTGTATGTAAATGTTGATGCAATTATTGTTCTATAATAAATGATAATGCTATATAAGTGTTTTTATACAACACCCTAGCATTCAAATTTGAATATTTTGTGTGTGAGTTTGTGGGTAACGACTAGTTGGAGTCAAGTTGATTTGGGCCCATATTTAAATTTTATTTTGGAAAATAGGAGTCAAGATTATGCTAGTGATTTTGAACCAAGCTTAGGTCACCCTAGCAGTCTTGACTTAGGATTGGGAACATGAAGATTAAGGCTAGGTTGGGACCAGTAGGGAATGAGCACTCAAGTCTAGGATGAATGCTAGCTCTTGCATAGAAATATATCATTTGCACACTATGCTATTGCATTAGGGACAAAGAGTCAAAGTGAGTTCAAAACAAATGGTGAAAAGTGCTATGGATGCAATTTTCATTGCTATGTTTTGTCCACTTCAACCTACTTGTGAATAGCATGAATCATGCATGTCAAAGTAAACAGTAGCTAACATGAAATCAGATAACAAACACATTTATAAAGGATATTGATTTGAACTAAGTCATTGGATTGGGTTCGGGTTCAAGTTTGAAGTTTGGGTATGCAATACAATAAATTTTTCTTCTTCTTGGGTTTAGGCTAAGTCACAAGGTTCGGCAAACTTCAAGCATGGAGTTCGAATTTTATCGAATCTGAAATTTTTATTTGAAATTCGCTGCATTTTTTTTCTAGCAAGAAATGAAGTAATGTCGATCTCATTCCCATCCTCCTGAAATCAAATACTTTACTACAATGGGGGCCCATTCACATCAAATACAGACTTTATCACTTTAGTCTTTCACTCAAACCTGCTTCTAATGTATTGCCTTCAATCATAGGCCAGGGCATAACTAACCCTTGACCTTGCGAGGAGCCAATGCTTTGTGAAATGTTTTGAAGTTTCCGATAACTGTATTAATATTTGAATGGTGAACCATAAGAAAGCAATGTTAATTTGGGACGTCTATAAGATGGTGTAAAATAGTATAAGGGTATAAATCCCTTTTGAATTTTTTTGGGTCAATTAAATTAATGCATATAATAAATATATAAATTAATTTAGAGTTAATTAGGAGTGGGATTTGATAATTGTAATAAATGAATATTTAGAGTATTAAATGTAAGGAGATAAGGATTTTAGTTTTAGGAATTAGAATAAAGAGTATATGTTGATGTTGTGTAAGATATAATTATTTAGGTAAAAAAAATGTTTGGAGTCTATAGAATGATTTAGGATTTGTATAGTTTCTGAAAATATATATAGGTCATATATTATCCCTTTAAAATTGAATGGAAGCTCCACGAAAATGATCTAGTACATAGAGTTGATTTGTAAGCTATAAGATTGTCTTGAGAATATGAACTTCTACAACCTAATTTTTTGCTATCTTTGATGGATGGATCATGTGTAAGGATGATGATATTTAGAAATACCTTTGGGGAATTTGTTAAATTGATAAAGTCAAAATACGCTAAAGATTCAAGTTAACTAAATCTGTTTATCAATGTTAAACTATTTTGACAATTTTGTGGATATATTACTTATACTTAAAAGAAAATGAAATATACGTAATGTGAATTTAATGCCGATTTTTTTTTTCTAAATTTTTTCCTTGCCGAACTTCATCCGAATTTCAATGTTGCCGAACTCAAATTTGAACCTTGTGACTTAGGGTTTAGGTATGGGTTCATATATATCATAGACAATAAGTGTATAATAATAACATATATAAATCATATATGTATTATATATAAAAATACTCATAATTTAAAATATATTGATTTTAAATTTCTAATAATTTGAATGATTTAGGAATAACTTATGTATAGGTTGATCGTGTTTGAATTATTATTAATGATACACATAACTAGAGAAGATAGTGGCTTGCAAAAGGAGCTCAAAACTCAATTGTGTAACTATAAGGTTAGATTCATTTCAAAGGGCTTGTAGGGAATTCATGGGCATACATGAAAATATTTGTGTATTGCAATCACATGTTTGAAGTTTGGGAAGAAGTGCCAAAACTTTGTTACGAGTGATGAAACTCTATAGCAAATTGTGTAATAGAACACTACGACCAATGGACCAATAGTGTACTTGGGGTGTTTGGGTAAGCCTTGGGATGTCTTGGCCTTGAACGAGAAGTGAGATCACATTTGGCCTTGGGATGTCTTGGCCTTGAACAAGAAGTGAGATCACATTTTCACAATTAATTGCCTATTTTTGAAAAACTTGGTAATATAGGATATGGATGATCATTTGTTTATGCTTCATGTGATGATAGCACCGCCTTTAGACATGCATGAGCCAAATTCCATTAGTAGCATCTAATCTGAAAATTCCTTGAATGTACCATTGTAATCAACAAAGGAGTATAAGATCCTTATAAGGACTATTGTAACCATGCTCTCAAATGAAAAAAAAGGATGGTGTAGGACCCTTGAATGAACCACTATAACCAACAAAGGAGGAGATATGTTTTAGTTAACATAAAAAGTGTGTCTGGCCATGTTGGTTCAAATATTATATTTCACCTAGAATAGTGTTCATCCTAAGTGTAATAGTACACTTATTAATTACTTTTATTTAGGATCTTAGGATTATTTAATTTCCCTCACTTAGGTAGCTAATAGTGATGTGTACATCTTGACTTGATGTGCTCAAGTGCACCTCTATTTAGTCAAGGCCACCTTTGTCTCAATTAGATTGAGTTAATTTACCTCCTAATTGAGAGTGATTGAGAGTTGAACGCATACCTCTTGGACATGCCATCTCCTTCAATCATGCATCTAAGATGCCTATATATTTGTACTTTTCTCTTTGTAATTTGCTCCATTATATTGAAAACAAAATATCTTGTTCCTAAGTAGATTTGTATTTACAACAAAATCTAACATTGTATCAAAGCCGTGATGTTATAGGGCTAGTTTTTTTCTAGGTACGAGAGCAATTAGATTTGAGTTTCTGGAATATTTGGTGAATTGTGGAGTTATTTTGAACTTAACATTGTGTCCAAGACAGTCAATTTAGCTGGAACTGTTTTTTAGTTTGTTCAAATTGAGCAACCTAAATCTAGCAAATTAGAGGGAGGGCTTTCTTTGTTTTTTACAAGAAACAAGTTGCTAATAAATGGACCATGCCATTGCATTCAAAATACAGAAACTTGTAAGGATTGATTGCAAAAAGACCTATGTTGGGCTCTATCTCTAGAGACAATTTTTGGTTGCCAAGCACATTCATAAACAATTTGTAAAGATCTGAATTTTTTCTTTGTCAAATCTCAATTTGGCTTTGGTTATCAATGCCACTCGCCAAACCCCCAATTTTTTTAATTAAAAAAGAAAAGAAATCAAAATAAAAAAAATTATCGAGAGAAAAGGAAACATAAAAGGCATGTGGTTTGTGTTAATGCCGCAGCCTTTTATGGTGTGGGATGTGGCCCTCAAAGCTCGCCATCACCATTCTTTGGCTTACATGGCCTCAAATTTATATTACATATCCCCTTGCAGTTATCATTGACCCCTTTATACTAGGCTTACACAACTTTGGTTGATTTTCTCCTTTCTAGTAGCATTCCCTAGATTTAGCAGGAATTTGTTGGGTTTTCCTTATTTGGCAGATTTCTTCATACTTGGAGTAGTTCTAAATTTATCTGGCAGGACTTCTATATTTGAAGGGTTGTGTCCCTTGAGCAAGATAAGGTATATAAGGAAGGTAGACTTAGAAGGAAAAACATCAATTGTGAAGAATGTAAATATTACAGCTCACATCATATGCAATTAATCTAATAATAAAGTGGCATTAGCAATAGACAACAACACCAGCAAATTAACTTATTTAAAATTAAATTACTATTCTCTAAATGCAGCGATGAAGGGTTGTAAGTTGTAACTATTGCAAAGGTAATAGAGGTGAAGAGGTGTGACTCCCTCAAGATTGAGATATAAAAGGGAGAATATTTCATTTGAAAAGGACATGCATAACATCATTCAATCAATCAATTGGGAATAGAATATTATGTGACTTTGCAAGTAAATTAAATTATGTTCTCAAGACTAGCGATGATGTGAGAAAGGGTTTGACTCTTCCATAAAGAAGACATACATATGGAAATCATTTCCATGAAAGTAAGGAAGCAGAAAAAGATCAATCCATTCATAATTCAATCATCAAATCATTCAAGCATCAAATCATTCAATCTTTAAATCGTTCAAGCATAAATTCATTCAAGCATCATTCAAACATTAATTTGTCAACCCTTCAAGAAATATCAATCAGCAAAAGCAATTACCAATAATCTAGCAAACTCATCAAGCAATCAGTTTTGAATTTGAGAAAGCGTTTTGCAAATAGGAAGGACGAAACCCCTTACAAGTTCAGGAGAACCCTTATTGCTTTAATCACGTTTGGACGAAAACCTAAATCTTGGTCAACGAGGATGGAGACCCTCCAAGGTGGACTAAGAGTTGGAAGGACAAAACCCCTTTCATGCTCTTGGCAAGTTAAGGATGAAAACCCTTGATATTGCCATTGTTGAGTTAGGGATGAAAACCTCTAATCTAGAAGATTTGTAAGTATTTCCAAAGAATTCACGATATGATTGATTTTGAGAATTTTGCTATGAATTATTGATCTAAATATTATCATAAATTCATAATATTTGATTAAGCTATTGTCATTTTGAGTAAATATTATTGTTTTAAAGGCAAAATTCAGGAATATTTCAAAAGGGGACATTACAAGACCTGTCACCAGCTAAGGCAACACTAGACCAACCTTTGCCTGTGATCACAAGGGACTTTGAAACTGCGACTTTCTTGGCCCTGCAATTTACCAGAGCAGCAAATTTAATGCCACAAATGACCTCATCATGTTGCTCACCCGAACCAAAACATCATCAAGAGAGGGAGTGTGAAGGCATTCGTCACCTCCAATATGCCTCCATTATGAGCAACCAACAAATGCTCAACCACCATGCACAGGTGTAAGAACAAACTCTGAAGATTATCCACGGTTTTGCTAGCTGCCAACAACTCCTTATGCAGAATCTGCAGGTCACCAACTGACCTAGGAGACTCCAATATCCCCAAACCCATTTCAGTTTTCACCCCTTGTGTACATGCAGGCCTATACACATCCAAGCTTGGGGGAGACTGAAGCAAGAAGAGACCCATTTACAATCCACTGAGATAGGACGGTCACTTACAAATTTGTCATAAAATCTGAGAGAATGGACTCACATGACCTTAACAAGCTGTTATCTTCATAACCCTGGGAGCCTAAAATACTCTTGACCAAATTTAAAGATACAAAATCTGGACACTGAAAAATTGTGCATAAATTATGATCTGAAACTTTACTTCAGAGGAGAGGATCTTGGGCCTTAACTGAAAGATGCCTCCTGGCCATGGTACAACTTGCAGACAAAAACACATAGCAATACACCACCAAGAGATTAAAATGGAAACAAGAAGCTGCCAATGAGAACCACAGAACCAACTGACAAAGGGCATAGCTAAAATGAAGACAAATGACAACTCCATGAATGATACAATTAATAGATCCAACATACTTTTGCATGGGCAAATGACACCTCAAATATGCAGGCAAAGTATGGGGGCCACACTTATAACCATTTGCTGGAAAAAATAAACACCGATATCATAGAAAGGTGAGAGGTGCTCTCATAAAACAATCATCATCTGAGATCTATCTTGGGAATCAAAACCATATAAGGCCAAGACCCAAGGAGGTCTCCAATTAAAAAGGATCTTTCCCAAACCAACCAAGATTCTGGGCGTTCACTTATAAGTGTTGAGAAAGGCATCTGAAACATCAGCATTAGCCAAAAAGTCTGCCACCTTGTTACTTTCTTGAAAGCGATGGTTGAAGAAGATATTGTCAAGCACATTACAAACCATTCATGCTTCTTCCAAAAAGATTGCAAAGCGTCCAATTCAGGCAAGACATTTTCCTTAAGCCTTGAATCACAACCACTGAATCCCCTTTCACAATCAGCTTTTTGCACTGTAGAGCAGATGCCAAAGAAAGACCCATCACCACCGCTTCCCACTTAGCCTCATGGTTAGATTGTTCCCAAGAAAAAGGAACTGCCCTTCACAAAACAACCAAAACCTGAATAACCACCGCAGCCCTAACAGTTGCCGCTAGAGGCACCATGAAAGTTAAGCTTAAGAAGTCCACTTGGGGGCAGGATCCATTAATTTTTCTTAAAAACAATCTGATTACCTATAACCCCATTAACAAGGCTTAAATGGGCCATTGCTGAGTATTGCACCATTTTTATGAGGGGTATTGTTTTCTATGATATAACTAGGAGAAAGGTCATTTTTCTTCAATATTGTTTACAATATCCTAACATCTTTGATCATTTGTTTGTTCCCCAGTAATAATGTTGAATATAATATAGATAAAGCATTGATATTATTGATATATTGCTTGTTTCTTGCTAATTACCCTGTGGAGAAAATTGTAGTAATTTGTGGCTGGCACAAAACTTCAATGTTGGTCTTCTAAAGGTTAATGTTTTCAGGTAGCATCTTAATCTCTTGGTTTTCTTTAATAGTTTATAAAGAGCTTGAGCTATCTTTGTACAATGCTTTTGTAGAATCCCAAAAGTATTTTAGACAATTTCTACTTATGTGAATAGTAGTTGGTGTCATGGGTGGCTTGATGTTGTTAGGGTCAGCAAATATTCTGTGTTTGATTCTACTTTGTAAATATTTGCTTCTCTTCTTAGAGGGGAATCATTTTATGCTCCTTTTCACACATGGGCTGTTATGTATGATTGGGTTATGGAGTAGCTGACTTGTCAATCATAACCTTTGAGTAGCCTTCTAGAAGTTTCTTAGTTTTCTATTTCTTGCTAGTTGATATAATTAGTGGATTAAGCGGTTATCTAAGAGGATGTATGTTTCCATTTGCAATTATAATGTATTTATATCTCAATTCATTATATTTGGAGGTGGCCTCCATAAAATGTTTTTAACTTTTTATATTTCAATACTTAAGCATTCTTACTTCATCTGTTATTTTTTGTGTAACACTGGGATGCATCACCATCAGCCTGCATCCTTGTCCCACCTGACATCTGCAGGACAGTGGGTGACCTCTGGCTGTCCCTTGTCCACTAGGAAATTGACGACATGTCCTCGTAACATTCATGTGGGCTTGATGGGTAGTTGTTCGTGGGATTATTAGATGGCCGAGGACATCTAAGATGTTTATTGACTTTCCTGGGACAGACAGCCATCTTCGCGCATGTTTTTAAATTTTTTACAATTAAAAATACCTTCAAATTTAAATAAACATTTTTAAAGGGACTTGGGGGTCTGCAAGCCCTCCCATGTTTTGTATGAAAACCCTAATCAACCCTACACTTAAAACTGATTTCCCACTAACACTGGCATTGCTACAATCATTTTTGCATTTCTAGCTGAAGAAGAAGAAGCAAAAAAAGTGAAAGAAAGAAGGAAAAAAGGAAGTTTTGTAGTCATTTTCAAAATTAATGATCATTTCCATTCATTCCTAACCAAGCCACAATTACCATGGCTCAAAATAAATGCTGTATTTTGATTTGTTTGTTTTGTTTTTGTAAAAGATATTAGGGATTATTTTTTTTATACAGTCACAAAAGGAAAAGAAATGGAAAAAAAAGAAATGGGGAATGATGGAGAAACCCTAGATAGATCAAATGAAAACAACTGTCTGGGATTGCTAATCGATCTAGTTCTTGTTTGTTCGTGTGTTTGATGGGGATTCCTTTTTCGTGTCTTCCCGTGTGCGTGTCTGAGAGGTGGTTCTTGTGTGCGGACGTGATATAATCGGGTGTTGGCTTTGCTTCTCCCTTTAGTCGCTCTTTCACATCTGATGGAGTTTGCTTCGGTTTTGATCCGCACGGGAATTCTTTGGGCGTCAATTCCTTCTCTGGTGGCGTGCGACTCTTCCTGTCTAGTGTCGGGTGTTGAGTTGCATCTGTTGTTATAATCTGAGCGGCTCTTTCCAGCTATTCGAGTCTCATAGTTTACTTGTGCGGAATCTGAAGGCATCTTCATAGTATTCTCCTCTTCATTCGCGCAACCATTCGTGAGTTCTAAGTGTCGGGAATTTTCGTTTGGAGTTGACTCTTGTTTCTGTGCATGTGATGACTCCTGTTCCCGTGTGTGCATGATCTTCTTGTCTCCGTGAACCGGCTTCCGTCTCCATCTCTATTGCTCACGTTTGCTTCTGGCGTCGCCCTCCTGCTTGAATGGGATCTCTTCTTTGTGTTCGTGTGTTCTGTTATGGAATTCATGCTATGAGTCTTCACTCTTCAATATTCCTGTGCGTGTGGAAATTCTCTGTTTGTCTTGAAAATTCCAGGTGCTCTGCAGAAACGCGTTCATCCGTTGCCCATGTGCGTCTCCCTGAGTTAGACGACAGTCTCTCCACTTCTGCCGATGCGTGTTCGTGCCCTCTTGGCGTCGACTGAAGTGTCTTCACCTGTAGTGTGGGTGGTTTGTCTGGAGCATATGTACATGCGTGTTTGTAAAGATGACCTTTATTTTGTGGGTCCTGTGATATCCGTTTTGTGTGAAGGCATCGGGAGAGTTCGTCTTTTTGGCCTTTTTTTTCTCTTTCTGTTGTGTGCATGGCTTTGGAGAGCACATCATTCATTTGCTTGGGCGTTTTCTGGTTCTGAAGATTTCATTCGTGTCAATTGCTGCCTTGGAATTCGTGCATGGTGATTTTTTGATGGTAGCTTGAGGGTTATTGTTCTGGAAGCCAGTTTTGACAATTTTCTAGGAAAATAAAATTTGCAGAGTTTTTTTAAATTTTTTTTTCTTCAAAAAAAATTACATAGATTTTTGGAAAATTATTTTTCTATAAATTTTTTGCTAAGTTTCTGAGCCTCTTTCAAGACAATTTTTGACAAATCGTGAGTTGTGCCAGCTGAACAGAGTGTTACCTTGTTTTTTCATGCTTTGGAAAACAGGAGGGATGGCGTCTTTGTCCAATATTTTGTTGGAAAGTTCACAGAGGTTTAATGGAAAGAATTACAACACATGGAAGCAGAGGATGCTTACCATCTTTGAGTACCGGTGTCTGGATGCGCTTGTTCTTGGTACAAAAGTTCGTCCCACTGCTGTTGGGAAGGATCAAGACAAGTATGATGGAAGTAATCGAGAGGTAGTCATGCTTCTTAAATTATCTATCGCCGATGACATGTTACTAGAAATACCTTCTGGTAAATCAGCTACGGAGATCTGGAAGCATTTGAAAGATCTTCATGAGACCTCAGACCTGGGGACGCGTGAAATAATAAATGACCGTAAATTCTATAGCGGATAGCCCATTATTATAATTACAATAGCAATCTTTACAAGGTGGGTTTATAATAAAATGTTATGCACAAGCATATACTTGACGTGCACTAGGATGTCATAGCACTTGTCAAGTAGTTGACCCGTTTCTTTTTAGGAATTTGGAGGTACAAGGGTTTGGGTGCCAAAGGGTGTAGAGGGGACGAAGGAATTGGGAGTCATAATGCAAGAATGCTAGGTGCACGAGGAAGCAAAAGTTCGTGGGCTCGAGAAGGGAAATTGGTGAGACAATAGGAACAGGGGGATCATGATTCTCACATACCAATTTTGCAAGACGGAAGATGGAATGGAAAACCCCAAAGATTGAAAAGTCTGTTCGAGAGTTTGTATTGAGGGAGGTTGGGACTTTGGAATTATTGCTACTAGTTTGCCTCGAAAAGAAATTGATTTGCAAATGTCTATTAGATTGGCAAGGCTTGGGGATTTAGGATACCTTATGTAAGTTGGGGAGGGGGATGGAGTCCAAAAGTTTGTGAGCAACTTTGAAAGGGGGAGTGGGGATTGAGGCTTGGGGCATACTTGATAGCATGGTGTATAGGGAGAGGGAAACTTGGAAGTTCACTTGGTTTTGGGTTCCATGATTTGATCACATTTTAAGCATGAAGGTAGGAAAAGCCTGCAAACCTATTGCATAGTAGGGATTGGGACTTGTGGAAGTCAAATCCTCTAGGATGGGCACAAAAGGGCATGGGGAACAACTTATAAGGAAAATGGGAATGGTGATTTACACTAGTAGGGGAATTAACTTTGAAGAAGAGCAAGCTGACATGAGGAAGTTTGAAATTGGGATTTAGTTTGTGGAGGTTTGGGTGATGAAGTCCTCTAGGATATGTGTAAAGAGAAGTTCAAAGGCCCACCATGAGACAATAGATGTTGAGACTTGGGGGTCAGAAGAATGGTTTTTAGGATATTGTGGATTGAACTTTGGAGTTATCTTCGATGTAGTATAGAGCTTGATAAATTCTCAGAGACCCAGATTTGTGGAACTTGGTGGCTGGATAATGGTTTTTAGGACATTGGGGATTGGAATTTGGAGTTATCTTCAATGTAGTATAGAGTTTAATGAATTCTCGAAGACTCATACTTGATCACATTGAAGGCAAATAGCAGAGTGGAAGTTGGGGATTGGTGAAAAGATGATGATGGAGATGAGTAAGAGAAAACTTGACAACTTGCTATCAATAGAAAAGAAGTATAAATGATGTTAGGGGATCAAAGGTTGACAAAAAGTCATGCTAAGATGCAAAAGCTCAAAACTTCAGTAGATGGGACAAAGTGGGGTTTCAAGGAGCAAAGAAAGAGGCAGGCAAGGTTCTTAGATAGAAAGATATCAAAAATCCAACCCAAATCCGCTTGAAATATCATGACACTTTGAATTGTTTTAGATACTTTGAAACTTGGTGCATAAAGACATTAGGGGAGTTGGGAAAACAACATACTAAGAATCATAGGAAGAAGTGCAAATAATGAAAGGAGGCATGTGGATTGAGACTTTGGATTACTTGATGCAACTTGGGGAGTAGGGATAAAAAGATTCAACAACATGCAAATTATAGCAAAGCGGAAATGGAGATTAGGGATACTTGATACCGCATTATGGGAGGAAGAGAAAAACAAAGAGCTCGTTGGGACTTGAGGGTTGGGAGAACTACTGATGTGATGCTAAGTTAATCAAATTATTGAAGGCCTAGGTTTGAATAATTATGAACCTAGGGGGAGTTGAGAGTTTGTTGGTGGATGAGTGAAGGTGAGGATTGGATTACTTAAAGAAAAGGTACCTTTTTAAGCAAAGTCTTGAAAGTTCGTGAAGGTGCATAAATAGAAATTTGGTGGCTGTGAGGAGACAAGAAATGGCATGCAGGGATGTTGGAAGGTAGATGTTTGAAATCTCGGTGGGAACACAAGGAGAGGGGAATGGGAATTGGGAAACCTCATTACCAAGTACCTAGGCAAGGAAAAGCCTAGACCTTAGACAACCCATAGAAAACACACAAATTTGACTCTTTTAAGGCTTAGAATTTTTTGCATTTTGAGATTTAGGCACATTATGTCCTTAGAGTGGAGGCAAAGCACAATATTTGAGCACAAATTGACCAAGGGGGCCCATTGTTAGAATTTTTTGATTGGTTATCAATGATGGGCAAAGTATGGCCAAGATAACAAAAGGAGATGCAAGATTTAGAAAGTTCTACATTTTTATAAGGTAGGTTCTATATTTTTTTTGAGGTAAAAAATGGGGATAAGACTATCACAATTTTCTTTTTGAAAATCAAAATAAGTATCAATAATGAGTATGAGGTGGAGGGTGATGATGTGAATGTAAACGTAAATGAACCAAGTGATAAGGGCTCTTTAGAAAACATCGGTGCTTTACCAAATTCTTTTGCATGCCCTTTAACCATTGTCAAGACTCAATATACATGCAAAGGGCTCATTGAAACCCTTGTTGGAGTATGTCACCCGTTTGGAAATCATAAGTCCAAAAGTTTAGGTGAGAGTACACATTGGTAGTGTCATGTATGGGAAGCTGTTTTTCATGGGAGTTATCGTATGGTCTGTCACCTTTTTTAGGTATGATTGGCTATAGGGTTAGCATTTGTGAGAAATAACTTTCAAAGATAGCTTTGAAATGGCTGGTCTTTTTGTGGAGAGTGAGCAAAATCTAAAGGTGTACTTCTACAGTCTATGCCAAAGTATTCTAATGTGTCATTTGCTGCTAGTAGGGATGTGAGTGGGGATGGTTCTAAGAGAGGGAAGATCAAGGCCACAAGTGATGGTTGAAATACAATGGCAGGCTTAGTGAATTTGCAGGCACATCATGATGTTGATACTGTCATGAGAATGAGGCTTGGAAGAAATGTTGAAAAAAACTAACACAATTGGATTTGAGTATGCTCTTTGTCATTACTTCATTGTGGAATGTTCAGGTTATGGTTCTGCTGTCCTGGCTGAATGAACAAACATCAGCAATTTGAACATTCTTCCCTTTTGGTACCTCAGAAAATTTGTAAAAATTTACATGATCTGTATTATTGTTGTTCTCTGCTTGTCATCTAGGAATTGGACTTTTCTTTCCGGGGGGATGATGGAGATTGAATAAATTAAATTGTTACATTTTTGTTAATCTGTTTGTATCCAACTATGTTAGGAGCCAATTGTTAGTTGTTGTTGATGGTTTTGTTCTGTATGGCAACTGTCGAGTACTTTAAATAGGCTTTCCATAATTAGGGAAGGCAGTCTGATACATGGCTGATCATCCCTGGTCTACTTCTTTGTAAACAACTTCATATGAATAAAGCTATGCATCTGTTACTCAATCTGGTATGCATTGCATTTAATGTTCATTGATGCAAGTATTAATCTTATTAGATAAAGGAGTAAACATCAAGCCTCTCCCAATCTGATATATTTGAGCTTTTTAAAGCTTGAGAAAGGTCAAAGGTCAACATCTTTGTTGCCTAGCATGTCTGCCACCTTATTTTTCTCTTGGAAGGAATAAGAATGGGAGATAAAGACAAAATGTTGACACAAACCAATTGCTTCCTCAAGCAGAGAGTTGAGTTTCCAATTCGAGCAGCACTCTTCCTTTAAAACATTAATCGCATTCATCAAATCCCCATACACAGCAATATTTTAATATCACTCCAATATAGCTAATGAGAGGCATGCTTTAACAACTTCCCATTCAGCCTTGTTGTTAGTTTTGTGGCCTAACAAGAGGAATCCACCTTTGATGAAGATGCCAGATGATTAATGAAGGCATAACCTGCCCTGGCTGGACCTAGGTTTCCTTGAGATGCCCCATTAAAGTTCAATTTCTAGAAACCCATAAAAGGTGATTTTCTATCTACCACTACACCTTCACAATAAACCCATTAATGGGAGGTCCAGTCAATAATTATTATTTATTGCTTAAATCAATGCTAGGTTGTTCTAGACAGGAAATAACAGCTTTATAATTAAGAATACAGCTTTTTCAGTTTTATGTCATACGATAATGTCCAGTCAATAATTATTATTTATTGCTTAAATCAATGCTAGGTTGTTCTAGACAGGAAATAACAGCTTTATAATTAAGAATACAGCTTTTTCAGTTTTATGTCATACGATAATGTCTTGGTTTCGTCCGCTGTCTGGTTTGGATACTTTTTCTTATCTTTGCTTCACTATGGGCCTTGTTTGGGTGATTACATAATAAGCCGTTTTTTTACTAGTTTTGTCTTGGGTTTCTGTTTCACTCAGTTTTTCCTCTCAAATCTTTGTTTTGTATTTGATATCAATCTTATATTTTGGACTGTTAACTATTATTATGGACTTTGTCATTTGTCATGTGGTTCCAGGCTTGTTATCAATAACTGCAATACGTCTGAAGAAGTATTTTTGTCTCTCAAAACATATCTCCACTATTAAATGTGTCCTTGTGGTTGTCTTAAGCCATCTGTTTGAAAGAATCCATGTGGCAGCTTTTGTGTCTTAGAAAGTAAACAAAGACAGGTACCAAATTTATTCTCTGTTAACACTCTTGGGCTCTCATTACATCTGCCATTTTAGATGAATTAATAACATGATTCAATTTGTCTAATGATCTGTTTTATGGTATACAATGTTGTGACATGATGTGGGTCACAAAGGCAGGATTGATTTGATAGTTGTGTTGGTAATAGACACGATACAGAGCCGTTAATTTATACCTATTAGTGTTACCAAAAATCATTAATATCTTAGACTGTCTTTACATGATATAGATTTAATGATTGTGGGTGGTAATGTCCTTACTGGATGAAGATTCTATAACAAGACAGGAAACTGTAGTTAATCATATTTGAAGAAGAAGTGCATTTATATTAGTGGTTAGCATGGTTTACATGATTTTTGGAAACTATAAATGTAGGCATCTAACCTTCAGATTGGTATTTTGAGTTGATGATTGCCCTCTTAGGAGACTTGGTTGGGTTGGATTTCATACTCTAAACCTGTTTTATATTTTGTGCAGGTGAAGCTGCAGACACAAAATACAGAAGCTCATTCATATAAGTACCGAAATGCATTACACTGCACAACACACATTCTGAGGACACAAGGCGTATGTTCATTATTAATTAATTTGAATGGATAGATGGATATGTCTAAAGTAGGGAGTAGGGACTATATAATGCAAATCACATTTGTAGTTCATGTCCTGAAATATGTGTAAATACATACTTGAGATTTTATATGAGTATTTGCAATTGAATTTTTAACTTCTAAGATATGAACACAGTTTAAGTGATGTTTCTTAATGCTTATGGGTTCTGAGGACATGATATTTCTTCATCTGTGGTTATGAAATTATTCTGTAAAGATGATTTATCTTTCTCAAGATTTGATTTTGTGCATAGATTTCTGTAGTGGATTTCATTTGGTACAGACCTACATGACAGTTTATGTGAACATAGAGGGTTGGTTAGAAAATTGACACTCTTACAAAATGAGCAAACAATTACAGCTCTATTGTAGTTAGCAAACTAATAAAAAAGCCATGGATGATACATTTCAGCATTTGTGCTAATAGATGAGACTATGCTTAAGACCCCTTTGATTTGCTTTCAGCATTTTGTCTCTTTCATTTGAAGGTTTTCCAAATATATCCTTCATGATTTCCTTTGTTCATTTTTCTGAGTTGGAGTTCATGTGATAGCCATTGAGGCTCCTAAAGTTTCCATTGTTGGAATTGAAACATGCTTTCAAGATGGAATGCATCAGAAATGAGAGTGAATTTTACTTGTAGTGTAAAATAGAAAACACTGAAAAGACAAATAATACCAGTAAACCTATTCAGGAGAATAAAAGCTAACAGAATCCTAAATGCAGTAGAGAGAAAATAGTGACACTCACAATATAACAAGATAATTTACTTTGAGCAACTCTTTTGGAAAAAAACCTGCAAAGTAGCACTTACTGTGTTAACTCAGCCATTCGCAATACAATAAAATATAGGAAGCTGCTAAGCAAACCAACTGGGTTGATGCCCCAGGCCCCATTAATTATGGCGAGATGTACAATTCGTAAGGGGTGTAAAACAAGCAAATTATACAACACATATCTGTTGAACACTTTTGGAACCATTACTTTACTCTTTTTGTCTGGTCCGTGCCTGAAAACAGTGGTGGGTTTTCTTTCCTACATTGTAAAGGGAAATTGAGAAAATGATCAACTAATCTTTGGAGTTGAGATTTACCATTACACTATTGTGAGTATTAAAAAGAAGAAAATCTACTTGTGAACTTTTGTTGGTTTTAGAGATGGGAACTATATTGGGTTTGATATAATTTGACTCACCAAAGCAACCAATATTTGGATTGAACATGGGCTGGCTTGAGTTTAACTTGGGAAAAGGAGTGTTTACTGTAGTGGATATGACTACTGGTATTCACTACTTGAGGCTTAAGTATGAACAATGGTGGGTTTTCTTTCCTATATTTGTAAAGGGAAATTGAGAAAATGATCAACTAATCTTTGGAGTTGAGATTTATTAAAAAGAAGAAAATCTACTTGTGAACTTTTGTTGGTTTTAGAGATGGGAACTATATTGGGTTTGATCTAATTTGACTCACCAAAGCAACCAATATTTGGATTGAACATGGGCTGGCTTGAGTTTAACTTGGGAAAAGGAGTGTTTACTGTAGTGGATATGACTACTAGTATTCACTACTTGAGGCTTAAGTATGAGCATTCATAACTTATTGTTGCAAATGTCGGGTTGGGGTGGTGACTACTTTGTTTTCTTAACCTTGATTCACTTTATATCAGGGAAACCCGGGGACGTGTCCCCCCCAAAAAATGCCCCGTACCCGTTCCCGGGACGTCCCGGGTACTGGGGGACGGCAGGGGACCGTCCCTCTTTTTGCAGAAATCCCAGGAAACGTCCTTGGGATGGGGGGACGGGGTTGACCGAAAGAGGGACGGCTGACCAGTATATATATATATATATATAATAGTTTTCAGTTTTCTGGTTTATGAGTTGTTTGTTTAAATTATTTTCATATATCTTTCACAATATTTGGAACATTCACAAGATAAATATTTGATGCCCTATTAGAGATATATAAAAATAACAAAAAATTATTCCAAAAGTGTGTAAACTTGAATTTATTTGCTTGCTGTCCACTAACAGGTTTTAGAGACAGACTTAGGATTTTGACCTTTTTAAACAGTTCTTCACATTTGGAAATAGGCTGAATATTAAGGCAATTTGATGCCCAAAACTCCTTGAGTGCAACAATTTGTGAGCTGGAAATAACCTTATGTAATTTGATATAAGTTTATAAAGTATAACTTGGAGGTTGTATTATGATTCATGTATGTTAATTCTGAATTTTCAATGTGTATTGAGTATTGACAAAGAATATTGAACACAAATGTTATATGTTAAGGTTCTATAATGTATATTATGTATGCTTTATCCATGTTTTCATATGAATATTTAAATTTTCCCCATATTTTTAAAAAATTTTCCCTATATTTTATATAGCCGGCCCCTATTGTCCCTAATTTTGGCCTCAAAAATCGGAAACTTGGGGACTTGTCTCGTCGTCCCCTGCCGTCCCCGTCTTGGAAACTTGGGGTAACCTTGCTTTATATCAAGAGTACATTAATGCAATATCCCATGCGTGAAGGGCTAAACCTCGGTGGATGTATAACCCGTCATGTTGGTAGATGTGTACTTGATAACTAGATGGTGGGGCTCCATGACCATGTGTCCATTGTGCTCGTTGCTTCTATGCCTTCACCTCTGAGGCTGGTGGGATGCAAACCTCACCCTTAACACCTTGGGTAGTTGTCCTCACTACTAGGTCGGTGTTTTGGTGTAGTGGTTGGGCCTTTGTGGTATCAGAGTTGAGGCCTTCAGGTTTAACCTTGTGGAGCGTGGTGGGCTGTAATGTCTTGTGCGTGAAGGGCTAAACCTTGGCAGATGTAACCCTTCGTGTTGATAGGCATGTACCTAATAACCAGATGGCGGGGTTCCACGACCATGGGTCTATTGTGCTCGTGGTTTCTATGCCTTCACCTCTGAGGCTAGTGGGATGCAGACCTCACCCATAACACCTTGTGTAGCCGCCATCACTACTAGGCTGGTCTTTTGGTGTAGTGGTTGGGCCTTTGAGGGTTTGCTGCTCCAAATATGCCCCAAATAATGCAAAATCACCCTCCAAAGGAGGGTGCTCAGGTCTGCTTGAAGTGGTGCTCCAAATCAGGGCAAAACCCTAATGTAATCTGCTCACATAATGCCACAATGATGCTGCTCCAAATCTGATCTTCAAATCTGGTTATGCAATGATGCTCCAAATCTCCAATTGTCTCCAATGAAGTGCAAATAGAACTCCATTATGAGTCCTCCACAAGATAAGCTAGGTTTTCCTACTTTGAATTAAAGCCCAACCAAAGTTGCAGCCAAAGAGAAGAATCTCCAAATGAAAAAATGATATGCATGCATGCCAAATGACTTGCACTTTACTTTCTTTTATAGCCCTCACAAAATAACCTTAACAAGGCCGACCTCCTTTATTTTATTTTATTTGTTTGTTTATTTATATAAAATATTATTATTATATTTAATTAAAATATGGAAACTAGTGTTCAAAAACTCTTTTTCCCGCCTTTGCAAAAATTGAATTTTGAATCAAATTGGGGACATGATAGTCCTCCCTTCCCGAGATTGCTTGTCCTCAAGCAATAACAAACTTGCATCCTCCAAATCAGCTTCCTTCATGGCCTCATCTTCATTACATCCATGTGTGGAAACTAGGTCATCATCATGCTTCATCAAAGGATCTCCATTAAAATAATGAGTAGAGTCTTCTACATCACGATCTTCCTCATTGGTTGGTCTAGAAAGAGTATGCACAGCTATAACCTTCTTAACCACCAAGTGATCCTCCATATCTTGCAATGTTAAATCAATCTTATCCAATTCACTTTGTCCACCACATACTGAAATTTCTGAATTGCTCACATATGTATGGGCAACATCCAACTTTAGGACACCTAAACCACAATTTGATTCCTTGCCAAAATGATGTAAAGGTGATGAAGCAATGCTAGGCTCAATCAATGAAACATCACAAGAACCCCTACCTTCATGTGGCTGACCTAACATGGCTGGTTTGACAATCTCCATGGCGGTATCTGTTAGTATAATATCTTTGTATTTGTTTAGTTAATGGTCATCTAGTCAGTTTAGTTAGTTTCTATTTTCGTCTTTTGTTAATGTTTGTTTCTTTTAGAAATGTCTTTGTAATCTATTTATTGAAGCTTTCACTTCTCATGTAAATAATAACTTCGATTATTTGAACATGGTATCAGAGCGGGTCTGAGTCTCCCTCACGAGACTGCTTAGGATTTTGGGAGGTTTTTAGAATTTTTTCATAGGCGTTCTGGTTAAAGGAAAATCACAGACTCATAGACTCTTTTGAGTTCTTCTGTTCGAGAATTTTTCTTTCTCTCCCATTGGTTATTTCTCTCCTTCTGCGCATCTGTTTGTGGGTGTCTTCTATGATGAGATCCTGTGCGTGTTCATGAGGATTAGTTTTGCGTCATCTTTTTTCAGCAAAAAAAAAAAATGTGACTTTATTTTGAGGTTTTTTGTAGGTTTCTGGTGTTTTCTTGTGATGCACGATTTCCTAAAGTTTTTTGTTTTTTGTCTTTTTTTTGGGAGTCGTTCTCCTGAGCAACCTGCTAGAAAGGTTTTCTAGGCATTCTTCAAAGAAACATGGGTTTGAGAAAATCACAATTGGGCATTTTTTTTTTCTGATTTTCTTTAGCACGCGACTTGGTATTTTGATGGCGAGTTCCTGAGGAGTCGTCCACTCTTCTCCATTTTGGATGATCTCATTTTTGGACGCCTTTGTTTATTTTCTGGGCATCAATGTTCTATGGTTTTATAATTATTTTTTTTCCTTAAAAAAAATCTGTTCGTTGGGTTTTTTAATAACATTTTGTCCCTGAAAAAATTCTGGTGGGTTTTTAATATTTTGTCCCTTTTTAATAATTTTTTTCCTTAAAAAAATTAGTTTGATAGGTTTTCATAATTTTGATCCTTAAAAAGTTCTCTTTGGTTTTCTGATTATTTTGTTTGAAAAAATCATAAGAGGGTTTATAATTTTTTCCTCAAAATTTAAGGGTTTGCTCCTATATCCCCTAGTTAGGGTTTTTGCAGTTTGGGAGGGCTCTCTGGTTTTTGAAAAGGTTTTACCGTTTTTCCTTAAAAATGATGTTTTGTATGTTGATATGTGTCTCGGTTTTTGTGTTAGCTACTTGTTTGGTTTTTTCGAATTTATTGTCAAAAATTATTACTCGGTTTTGTAATTTGCAAAGTTGTGTGGGATTCCTTTGTGGGTTTTTATTGTTTTGTCATTTTTTCTTCAAAAATTGTGGTTTGTTGCAATTTGTTTTGGAGCGTCATGCCCATTTGCAAAAGTTTGGAGGGTTTGCGATTTTCCCTCAAAATCGTGGCAGTTGTCCTTGGTGTGTCTTTGGTTACAGGGAGGGACAGTTTTGTGATCTGTTTTCGTCATTTCTAGAAGTTCTACAGTTTTTGGGATGGTTGGTGGTAGACTCATCTCAAGTGACAGAGTCAGTGGTAGGCTCTTGTCTTTTGTTGTAGAAGCGTTTTGAGAAGGAGGCAGCCTTCTCTGTTATTTCTCTGGATAGTTAGAACAATGACCATTAAGGGAGGGTATTAGTATAATATCTTTCTATTTGTTTAGTTAATGGTCATCTAGTCAATTTAGTTAGTTTCTATTTTTGTCTTCTGTTAACGTTGGTTTCTTTTAGAAACGACGTCTTTGTAATCTATTTATTGAAGCTTTCGCTACTCGTGTAAATAATAACATTGATTATTTGAACAGTATTTTCTTCAATCTTCATGTGCTCTTCGTTTGTAGCTTCAATAGGTGAATCTTTTTTGTCCTTGTCTTCATAAGGCTGGAATCAACTCTCGAACATGTCTTCTTTAGGGCTGCATACTGACTGATTTTTGTCCTTCACATGATCACTTGTAGGCTGCAAGTCACAAGCAAGTGATTCCTCTTTCTTTTCTATCCTTTTTTCAATGGTAACTTTTGGTGATTCTGATTTTGATTCAGATTTTATTTCCTCCAACAAAATTGATTTCTTTGGGTCTTGTTCCTTGACCCCTTAGCAGTTTCTGATCTTCCTCTTCTTTTCTCTTTCATCTTATGTAGTAACCATCAAAAGATTTTGTATCCTTGCTAGTCTCAGGTTCACCTAAGTACGCATCAAAGATTCTGATAATCTCCTCACTCACGTGTATAGCCATTCTTGCCAATCTTACATATTCTTGGTATGTTAGAAGATTCTTATATTTTTGATACTTTTGATACCATCTGGCAATTTTGGAGACTGCAAGTTCATTGTCCTCTTCCTCACTCAGTTGCACAATCGAACCCATAGGCTGGCAGAATTGAGGCTCTGATACCATTGAAATATCCCCAATGGGGATCTGCCCTAAAATTCTGATTTTTATTTCTGCTCAAACCCTAATTTTGATTTTTGATTTTTATTTTCTGATTTCAAACAAAATATCACAACGAACATACAAGTGCCCAAACATGACAAATAAACATGCCAAATGATGCTACCAATTGATATTCATATCAAACATGAAATCCACCATGAAAAACACAAGATAGGGCATCCAAATGCAACATACAGGTTTGATTTTCTGTAGATAATTTCTGCTGTTACAAAACTGAATATTCTGGACTGATTTTTCACGGAACTCAAGGGCTCAAACATGCCAAACATATGCCCAAATTTCTGCACTATAAATCAGACTTATAGAGTATGATATGTACATACCAAATATATGCAAATGAGAAGGCAAATGATAAACCCTAGCTGGGCAGAGGTGCGCCTAGGGTTTACTGTTCCAAACTGCCTCCAAAACAAGTGAAAATGCCCTCAAGGATGGGCTCTCCAAATCTGCCCAAGTGTGGTGCTCAAAGTAGGGTGAAACCCTAATGCAACAATCTCCACAATTGCCACTGAGGTGCTGCTCCAAAATAGATCTTCAAATCTGAATATGCAATATAGTTCTCCTCCAAATGATGGCAATAAAGTACAACTAGGTCTTTGTGATGACAAGGATGAGCTAGGGTTTCGTCCAACTAACCACATTCCTAAGGGTTTTCGTCCTTGGACTTAAAGCCCAACCAAAGTTGCAGCCAAAGAGAAGAATCTCCAAATGAAAAAAATGATATGAAGGGATGCCAAATGACTTGCACTTTACTTTCTTTTATAGCCCTCCCAAAATAACCTTAACAAGGCTGATCTCCTTTATTTTATTTTATTTATTTATTTATTTAATTTTTAATTTTTTAATTTTTAAAATATTATTATTATATTTAATTAAAATATGGAAACTAGTTTTCAATTTTTTTTTTCCTGCCCTTGCAAAATTTGAATTTCAAATCAAATTGCGGGCATGACAATTAATATCATCCATCCCCTTTGCCTTTACTTGTAGCTACATAAATAGGTACTATGAATTATTGTGGTAAGCCTACAACTTGAAAACCTCATGCACACGTTAACATCACTTCATCATCAAGGCATGAATTATTACAACCAACTTGGCTATTTTACACTAGCACAAGTGCTTCAATATCATTAATGCAAATATTGATGCAAACTATTTTGGCTTCAACAAGCTAGCCTGGAGATCGTGGTAAGCAATTGCATTCATCTTTTTAACGCTTTAGTCACAACTGACAGCTCTAGTCAAAATTTTAATCCCTTTTTATGCAGATTAGTAGATTGTTTGGTTCCTATAGAGAACCTTTCTTGTCAAGCAAAAAATTTAACGAACATTTCTTTTTATGATCAATCTTTTATGGAATTTTATCTTTATGGGATAATAGCTAAGTTACCGGTTCGGGTTCGGGGACGGGTTCGGGTACAAGAACCCGGTACGTGGGTGCGTGAAATTTTTTTTTAGGGGTTTGGATACGTATGGGTACGTGTATATATATATATGTATTATATATACAAAAAAAAAGAGAAATATACAGAATTGTAAAACTAAATCATTTCATAGTATGATACTTGATCATTGATCAATGCCAAATGCCAAAGATAAATATTAAATGTCAATTGATAGTTGTATTTGACTGATTTGAAAGCAAATTGGGTACAAAATGGCATCCTCATGTGGAATGCGTTGATGTTGATTTAAACAAAATGAAAATAGAAAATTGTTTTTGTAAAACTGAAAGTAAATACTATATTAATATATTTTACAAATTTACATCTTCCTCTTTCCCATAAAAATGAGGTGCGGCATGGAGTTTTGTATGGTTTCAAAAGCCTTAAATGCGATATTATAGATGAAGACTTGTAGGAAAACTATGGAAACTTGGACTTGGAGAGTACCAATTAAATTCAATGGGAGTTTGAGGGCAATGTCTCCAATGGGGTTGAGGGGCAGCACCCCTCGTGGGGGTCTGGGGGCAGCGCCCCTCGCGGGGGTCTGGGGGCAGCTCATATTAATAATAATAATAATAAAAAAAATGTTTTTATAAGTTCTGGGTCATGGGTTCTTCGAGGTACGCCCGGGTACGTGCCTGGTACCTTCGGGTCCACGCACCAATTGACTGGGTGCGCAACCAGGCCTGTGGGTTCTGTGTGCACCCGGGAGAACCCATAGGCCTGGTCGCGCACCCTGTGCGTACCCAGGGCGCACCCGCAGGCGAACCCGTACCGGGTACAAACCCGGACCGGGTTTGAGGCCTCCGGGTGCGAATCCGGTAACTTAGGATAATAGGAAATGGCTTCCTTTGAAATGAAGACACAAATATTGTCCTTTTTCTTGAATGCACATTTGTTTTACTTTATTTACAACTGATATTCATGTGGTAGGAGAATTATACTCAATTCTCCTTATGTTACTCTTTTGACTTGGAGAGGATTGATAACAAATGCCAATGAACAACACAGATTGAGTTGTCAGCATGTTAGCTTGTAACATACTTAAGACATTGGTATAGTCAATGTATTTAAAAGGTTTTTTTTAAACCAAGAAGAATTGGCAGGTTAGCCCAGTGACCTGGAGCTTAGCACTTTAATAGGGCAAGCCCCCCTATAACCTCTCGGGTGATGTGCAGTGGACCCCACCGGTAATCACCACATGTCATAAGTTAAACTGCTACAAGCAGGAGTCGAATCCATGACCTGGGCTGCCTAAAGTGACAGCTGAGACCGAGTGAGCTGACCTGTGGGATTTGATAGGGAAGTGATTGTGGTTAATTGATACTTTGGGCATTCAAGGGATAATAATATACTAATATTTTTTGATAAAATTAAAAAAATATTATGATTTCAAAAAGGGGCCTAGAGGCCAAGAACAAGATAACAAGAGAAACTGGAGCCAAGCATAGTAGAGACAAATATTTAGGGCTGAATTCAAGTATCTTATTTGCTCAATTCAAGTGTTTGACTTTAGTGCTTCGCTTCAAAAAGTTAAAAGCTTTGTGTTCTAAATGAATTAGGAGGAATATTGCATCATTGAACAGGCCAATATGGCCTTCTGCGTGAAGCAATGCTGAAGAATTTACATTAATTCTAATTGCAAGCTAAAACTTCAATCAAAATAACAAACTTGAGTATGATAACTTGCAAACACAATGCTGAAAATACAGACAACCAAACACATAAAAAACTGCTTTTTATTAAATTGAAACTGAATTACTTGCAAAGACAATGCTGAAAATACAGACAACCAAACATTTAAAAAACTGCTGTTTATTAAATTGAAACTGAACTACACTCAAATTTTCTTTTTCTGTATTCTATATTTTTCCTACTGCTAAGAATTGCACCCATAATCTCTTTTATGTACTAAGATTCTTTTTGGCTTTACAAAATCTAAAGCAGAATAAAGCTAAATAAAATAGAAGACAAAGTACTTTATTCTAGAAACAGAAACAATTTATCTTCGTGAATTTAGAATCCATCTAAATATATGAAAAGCTAGAAAATCTAGAAGAGTACAATGCTAGCTAAAAAAGTAAAAATAAAAAAAAGACTAAAGCTAAAACTTGAAGTTGCTTTTTGTGCCCAGTTGTAGGAGGACAACAAAAGCAACACTCTTGAAAAGCTAACACTCCTTTGCGAGGAAGGTGTTCTTTATCAAGTCTAGGCTCTCAATATATTAAAATTCAAACTTCCTATTTGCCAGGGGCTTTCTCAAAATGCCTGCAACGTGCCCATCTGAGTGTACATATTGAAGAACTATTGCTCCCTTTTGAACTTTGTCTTTGAGGAAATGATACTGAATTTCTATAGGGTTGGAGTGATCATGAAATGCTAGATTCTCAGAGACAAGATATCCCACAAAGTCATCCAATAATGGGAAACACTAGATTTCTCTGTTGTTAACGCTTCCTCTGGAGTCTTGTCCTTTAACACCTTGTGAGACCGCTTATTTAATATTTACTTAGCTTAATTACATTGCCTTTGCCCAAAAAAACATGGGTAAATCTAGGTCATGCATCATGGCCTTTGTTATCTCTATTGTGGACCTGTTCTTCCTCTTTGCAACCCCATTTTGTTGATGGTTGTAATGCACAGTCAACTCTCTCTTGACCTTGCATCTTTACAAAAGGCATCAAACTCCTTGGAGATACACTTACCTCCATTGTCAAACCTCAAAATGCTAATCTTCCTAGTTGTTTGATTTCCACAAGAGCTTTGAACTCTTGAAATAGACCAATTTTCATCAAGTAAATCCAAGTTTTACTTGAATAATCATCAGTGAATGAAACATAGTAAATGTTTCCTGCCAATGAAGCTGCTGACATAGGTCCATTTACATCTGAATGAATCAGATCAATAATCCCTCTTGATTTTTGCTCATTGCTAGGCAAAGAATTTTTGGTGTGCTTGCAGAGTGTGTAACCCTTACACACTCTAGTCTTCTCTATCTTGAAGTTTAGCTTATTTTGCACCATATCAGTCAATAGAGGTAGAGCTCCATAGTGCAAGTGATCTAGTCTCTTGTGTGAAAGCTTGTACAATTTGTCATTTTCATGTATCAAGACTTCTAGTTTGACTGGATTAATAATTGAACTGTAAAGACCACCCTCCTGCACACCTTTGGCCAATACTTTTCCAGGTACTCAGTTGCAATATCTGATGATAACTTACCAATTGTCAAACTTAACACATAGACTTTAAGCATCTCTTTGTTAATCCAGGAACATATCGGACATCATGAAGTTCAAGAACTTCAAGAACATCATGTGGAACGAAGTAGTTCTAGTCCCTATAACAAGATATGTAGCATCATCATCAAGCTCTACTTGTATATACTTCATAGTCTATATACCACCCTACGCTAGAAATGGTGTTAGTGGATAAGCATGACACTATGGAGAAGGTTGTCACTTGTTTGGATAAAGCTCATCCATTGCTGAAGCTTTTGCACTCCGTGCAAATTACTTTTACTATGGTTGCTAGCCCTTCCCCTTTCTCTTCTCAAGCCACTAAAAAGCACAGTAGCCATTCATGTGTCATTTCAAACACTTGATATGGCTTAAGTCGTTTTTCCTTTGCTGAGAAATATCTGAGTTCTTTCCCTTTTGACCCTTTGAGTTCTTTGCTTTCTTGCCACCTTTCCTCATCTTCTTGATGAGGGCATGGTTCTTTGTCATCTTCCTGATGATGGCATGATTCTGACTATCTTCCATTCTAATTGAAGTAGATTCAGGTTCATGCTGCGCCTTTATCTGTATTGTAGTGAGTTGATCATGAAGTTCTGTGATCTTCATTGGGTAGGTGGCTACTGTGTTTGTGTAACTCATATGTGTGGCATTGAGCTTGTTATTCCACAACATCTTATAGGAGATATTCACACTTTGATATAGAGTGCTGAATGCATCAGACATCTCCTTTTCTGTCTTCTAGGCGGTCACACTCTTTGAGATTGAGATTGGTCATGTTTGCAACTGCTGGAATATGCTGAAACTAAACAAATTAGCTGAAAATAAATCAGATCAGCAGCCTATCGCTGGTGTTGTGCAACGTTCTTATCATTGGAGCAATTAGTGCATCACACCCTACAATATCTCATGTTTGCAATTGCCAGAGCACACTGGAACTAAACAAATCAGCTGAAAATAAATAAGATCAGCAGTCTATTGCAGGTATTGTGCAACACTCTAATCACTAGAGCAAGTAGTGTATCATACCTTACAACCTCTCACAGGTTCAGATTACGTCAATCACTGAAGGGCACTGAAATCTTTTGGAAGCTCGGTCTCACAAGTAACAGTACATCCCATTCATCGACCTGGAAGATTTCAGTTATTGTGCTTTGATACATGTTTAAATTCAGATGACGGTAAGCAGATTGTACTAAAAAAAATCTAACTGCAAACTGGAACCTCAAGCAAAACAGCAGATTTGATTATGATAACCTGCAAATACAGACTGCTGAAAATATGAACAACAAACACTTAAAAAATGCCGTTTATTAAACTGAAACTAAATTACACTTGAGCACTGTTCTTTTGTATTCTATATTTTTCCTACTGCTAAGTTGTGTGCCCAAGACCTCTTTTAAACTAAGATAATCTTGTGGGCTTTATAAAATCTAAAGAAGAAACAAAATTAATAAAATAAAGATAAAGTGCTTTATTCTAGAAACAAAACAACTTGTTTTTCTGAATTTAGAATATCTCTAAATATATGAAAAATTAGAAAAGCTAGAAGAGTGCAATGCTTTGCAAAAAATATAAGCAAAAACTTAGAATTTAAAACTTAAAGGTGCTTCATAGCTCAGCTGTAGGAAAACAGCAGCCAAGCAAAACACTTGAAATGCTAACAAGTTCCCTGACAATGCTGATTGTTATTCTTGTCCTTTGGCGATGCCAATTCTCAAAGTGCACCTCTTCTTTCCTTATTTCTTTGATTAGCAGTCCTTTCCTTCTCTCTTCTTTCCTTATTTCTTTGATCAGCAGTCCTTTCCTTTTCTCTCTCCTCATTCACACAGTCCCTTCACAAGCAAAACTGGGAACGATGCTTGAAAATCCCAAGCAAGAATGAAGGAGAAATATGTAGGTGACCATATAGAGGAAGTCGCAAGCTGGAAATTTGGGGGTTAACCTTTGAAATAAGAGCACACATTTTCAGAGTTCCATTTATTTGTGAAATGATCTTTTGGGCTATAGGGAAGAGTAATGAATTTGGAAGTCAATCCCTGTTGTTGCCATGCTAAGCCACAGTCTAATGTCATCATCTTCCACCTCTTTAACAGGTGCAATCTTACCATTGATAACCTCCAAAAATCTTCTTGTCTCTCTATGGGTGTTTTTCCAACTTCTCCTCCTCTTCCTCCAATCTCCAATTGTGCCATTATGAAGAATTGATGTCTTCAACATGAGGATTGGTTTTCACACTCGATCCTTCCCCATTTTTTCATTATTCCATCAACTTCACACTTCCCAAATTCCGAATCTTCCTATTTGTGAAACTGAGAATGGCTTTTCCGTACAAAATGAAGGGATTTCACACACGGGAGATACGTGGAGACATGTTAGTCTTGCCTAAATCTGGTCAAGATGCTAGAAGGTTGATATACAGTAGAATAGGTCTCATTCTTACCTTTTTGCTGAGCCATGGCTGTCATGGATAGAAGAACCCAAATCTGGGACGCATCATATCCCAAACTGTGTTTGAAATCCTCCCGTCCTCTTGTGTGTGATATATCATTATGTGAAGTGTCAAAGATAATTAAATATTTAAGAAGGTCTATTTCCTAATTGATGTCACACCCATATGCCAAGTAAACTACCAACTCACCCAAATCTAGTTATGTGCCAAATATGCTGCCAGGCCAACCAGAAGGCCCAAATTTCACAGCTTATGAAATGTGTCATGTTTTCACTCATTGGATAGGCTTTTGTGCTTAGATTATTTTTCCTGGATACTGTTTTCTGTGTTTGAAATAGTCTTGACAGACTGGCTAACTTGTTCAACCCCATGGAACTATGTATCCTATAATTTGTATATAATTCAATGGGTATATGGTAGGAAATGTATAACAAAATCTGAAGGTAACATGTGTTATTTTAAAATTATTAAATACTGTACAAATTCATTTAATAAAAAATAAATATTCAATCAACTCTAAATGGTGCTCAACTCATAGACGTGGCATCACTGATGTATGACAAAAACATGTTATGAAATAGCCTGAAAGCTCTGAACCAATATGTCCCTCAATTAAGGTGGAGAAACTATAAGAGTACACCTCAGTCTAATTGCTTTGTAAGGTGCAGCCAGTTGGGGGCATTATATGTTTGTTCATATAATTGGTTTTTATAATTTGCAAAAGTAATTATATATATGGTTGAAACCAATAGCTAACGTCATTGTTCATTTGGTAATCAACCTTGTCATTCAGCCATGTGAAAGCACTTGATACTGGAATTGAAGAGAGCCAATTTAAGGCACATCAGCAAAATATCCAATTTGTGCACTCCTTTTTTGTTTTCCTCTATTGGGAATCCTTTGAATTTTATTATATATATATATATATTTATTAGACTGCAGGAATCGGGTAGCACGACCCCCTATAAACTGCAGTGCACCTGGTAAACTTTTTAACGTGACCGGCGGCGCGGCACTGGTGCGACACCTCCTCCGGTACCACGGGGATGGGGGAGACTAGACCTCGTGACCAACCTCTTGCAACAGGAAAGATTTAGCCAACCGAGCTAGGGCCCCAACCTTTTGAATTTTATTATATTGCTCTTGATTTAAGATTTTTATTTTTTATTTTTTTCTCAATAGACCATATGTAAGGCTTAGAGAGTTGAATTGAAGATTGTTTTCAGAAAGAATAGTTGGAGGGTCATTTCAAACATTCCTTTACATTTGAAGCAGCATTGAAGGAGAATTCTTGTGATGTATGTTAGTTAATAATCATGGCTTGTCTAGTGCATGAATCCTCGGATACTCATCCAATGCATATATCATAAAGGATTCTAGGATTACCTGCCCTTGAAGCTTTGTATGTCTTGAGACTGCCTTTATTATTTACGAGTTTAGAATATTTGAGTCACGAATTAGGTATATGAATACTTATTTTGTATTTGTGATCTGATTGGTATCCCAGTGACATATTCAGGTGTTTAAATATAAAAGCAAGTCATTGAGGTTTGATATCTTTGTTGAGGTTGGTTTTTTTTTTCTTGTAACTTGAGTCACTATTTCTTGTTAAATCTTCAATTGCAGCCAAGGATACAGACATGGAGTTTAATTGAGAAAGATTCACGAGCATGGTCGATTCCATAGATATTTGCACATGGGTGTTTCCAATGCTATTATCTATCTATTATTTCATTAATCTCTTGACTTGTTTGTCAATCTTGTAACAAAATTTCATCACCTCTCTCTTATTTGCTGTTTATGAAACCCAATCATAGTCTCTAAACAAAATATTGGAGGTGGCTTCCAAACTGGAGAAGAAAATACTCCTTGCATCCTTGGAAGCCCTAATTAAATCATCATTCATAATAATATGGAGAAAACATATGTGCATCCTTTATCCATGGTACATAAGTTTTCTAAATGCTTAGTTTCATATTACTTGTTTACATGTACTGATCAAGTAAAATACCTTCATCATTCTGGTTTGAGATATTTTGCAATGGGACAACTTCAGATGTTCTGTTGTAGATAGTGTTGCAATTTGCGCAGTGTCTACAACCTTGGATGATGGAAAGGTTCCTTCTGCCAAATGTGCTTGGCTATATTATATTTTATGTATGGTTATAAGCAGTAAAGTTTACATGCAGATTAGACTGGATCACGTCATGCTTCCTTTCCATGATTCAGGTGAAGGGTCTCTACACTGGGGCAACCTCATCTTTTGCTGGCATGGCAATGGAAAGCTCACTTCTGTTTGGCGTTTATTCTCAAATGAAGTTAGCTTTGCAGGTTTTTCTTTGTCAATGTGCATGTATTTGTTTGATCAAGCAATGTATCTAGATTTTTCTGTCGGCTAACTTTAATAATAGATAATTAACAGCAACTTTATATTCAACTTTTGTGGCAATTTTTTGATGTACCTTTTCCTCCTTGTAGTGCGTAGTTTATGTCTGCGGCCCTGATGCGATCGTATTTGGCATGGTGGTTCTTTGGAAAGGGAGGAGATCCTGGTAGCGGCAGGCCCAAACTTCAGATTGTTGTTCCTTCTGCGGCTTTTGGTGGAGCATTAATAAGTTTTGTACTGTGCCCAGCAGAGTTGATAAAGGTAATTAGAACTAGAATTTGTATCTGCTATATGCTTTCAATGTGTATATATTGAACTCTAGACACCATACCAGTGACATTTGCTGTTTTGCAGTGTAGACTGCAAGTTCAGGAGAAAGACAACAGACAATTGAAAAAGCATCAGCAGAGATATGCTGGGCCTCTGGACTGTGCACTGCAAACTCTTAGAAATGAAAGGGTAAGTTGTTAAATTGCTGATACTATCTGGTATAACATTGTAGTCATGCAATATATATGCTTCACATGTAGTATCCTTCAATATACAAGATACTGTTTGATTCTTTCATTGGGTGCATAATGTTTCAGGTACAAGGTTTGTTTCGTGGCGGCCTAACTACATTTTTGAGAGAGTCAATAGGAAATGCAGTTTTCTTCAGTACTTATGAATTGACTCGTTATCACTTGCTTTCAATTATTAGTGTGCATGCTAAGGTGAATCCCCAAACGGATTCCCATTCTTCTCAATTTGTCAGCTATTCATCTAAAATTCTCATAGAAGCAGGAGTTGGAGTTGTCTCTGGTGGGCTTGCAGGAATTGCGGTATGTAACCTGTAACTTAAGAATCTATTTATAATTTATTTAAACTGGGTTTTTGTAGATCAAATGTATGCAATGAAACTAACAATTTCCTTTGCAGTTTTGGTCAACAATTTTGCCTCTTGATGTTGCAAAAACCCGTATTCAAACAGCTCCAAATATAAATACCAGCAGGAATCCTATATACACAATCAGAATGGTAGGGCCTATACACTTCCATTTTTGCATGGAATTTATTTTAGAAAGATCATTTGTTTTTTTAATAAAAATGTTTATTAGGCTTTTAAAAGGCAGTAGGATTCTCATGACAGTGATTAGGGTATCTGTTAGGATTAATGGTTGCATTATTGAATAGATTTGATTCATTAATTTGCATATTTTCTTGTGTTCTTCTGCTTAAAAAAGGTATTATTCATGATAGTGGCACCAAATGATTGGATGCCTATTTTATAGCAAGCCTATAAAATGTTCTAATTAATACAGTAAATACTCAAATACTGCACAGTGACTTTTTTTCTGGCTTTTTCCCTAGGATCTATTTTATTAGGAAGTAGTCTTAGATAACCAGTAGATAGATTTAAAAGTAGGAAGTGCTCATATTAATGAACATTAAATCTTTTCCTGATTCTATGTTCCACAGATTTATAGAGAACTCGGTTTCAGAGGATTATATGCTGGTTTAGGGCCTACATTAGTGAGAGCTTTCCCTGCTAACGCTGCAGCGATTGTCACTTGGGAACTCACAGCAAATTTACTGGGGGTGAAACGTAATTAAGAGCAACACCTTCAGAAAAGAATCTTGTAAGCTTTGATCAACTGTTGCTAATAATTCTGGAATCCTGGTGCAATTATTTATATTATTCTCAAACATACTCTGAGTGCTGACACACATAATGCTTATAGATCAGATATAGCAGCAAGATAGTTGCATATAACTATTTGCTTCTGATCCATAATAGTATGCTTCTAAGAATATAGTTAACTTACAATTCATTACAACCCTTATTTTACCATTGAGTTAGCATCAAATGAAGAGTAAATTGCATTGAAAGAGAAGTAATTTGAGTGCAAGAATGAAGAAAAATAGTCATCAAACAATTGACACAAGTATTTATCCTGGAAATCAGCCCGAAAGATGGTGTTTGTGGCTTTCTTAAGCTCAATTAAGTACAAAGTGTCAATGGCATCTCTTGGGAAGGCAAATGAGATACTTCACCATGGAATTATCTTCAAAGTCTTCCTAATTTTCTCTGCTGAAGCTGCTCTAGGATCTGCCAATTCTGAACTCTCAAGAATATGAGGAAAACTGTTGCAACAAATTCCAATTTAAAGACAAGAAGGTGTAGAAGTTGGAAAGCTAACCAAGTGATCTTTCCTCTTCCACTCTTAACACAGATTTACAAACAATGAGGTGCCTATGTATATGCTACTTTCATCATTTACATCTTTTACAAATTTACAAATTTATAATTATATGGATATAAGGGTTCAGGTTTTACTTTTAAAATTAGTGGGTTTTGCCAGTCTATTTCATTATGTTTTCTGGTATTCAAATGCATATTGATATTTGTGGCCAGAATCTCCAGCATTCAAAACTTGTGAATTGATTGTGCTTCAAGCAGTTTTCTATGTATTTTCTAGTGTATGGATTGCTTATTTTTAGAAAACTTGAGTGAGAGTGAGAAGGAAAGAAAGACATTATATTAATGTCCACAGATGACCTAAAGTAGGTCAATGGGACCAGAGGCTACAGAAGTTAACAATATAAATGTTCTAGGAAGAGAGAACCGTAGAATCAAATTAATAAGAGAAACCATATCAATACCCCAAGGTGTAAAAATAAATCATTCAATAGACTGGTCAATGACAGATGTCGCACGTAGTCAAGGGGGTATTGCTTATTTGAAGATTCTAAATAAATAGAAAGCCATTTAGATAAATTTCTCCAAACCAAACGCAAGACTTCATTGTCATGCTGGAATCTGTTTCTTGTAATTTCCTTTAAAAATATCAGTCAAGTGATCTTATAAGTTATATGCTATGACAGCATATGAATCATTCCTTGATGGAGCTGCATGCTAGTGTTTCTTATTGCTTATTATACTCCATGATCTATACGTACGGATCCGAACAATACTTTCAATCTCCTTGAGTAAACATGTTCTTTCAAGCATTAGTCAGTACAAATACTACATAGAATATTTTATTAGAGCATTTTCTTGAATTTTTTCAACTGGTTACCTGTTGAAAAATATGTGGAAGGTACGATATTAAAGAATGTCTTCATGAAACTATCGATGAAGGGTAAATCAAAACTTTCTATATAATTTATGGAGTTGTGGGAAGCCACTGCATATATTTTGTCAATGATGCAAAATTAATTTAATAAGGGACTTCCGAGTATGATCTTATGGTGCAAAACTACCCATAATTGTCCTTTGGAGTTCCAGCCAACAATATCTTAGTCAAGAGAACTCTCATCGATGACAATTCTGACTTGAATACTGTATCATATGACTTTTTGCTAAAGGCATTATACTTCTTAGAAATAAACCCAATGACTGCAGCAATGCCGATAGGCTTTTTGCTGAAGACAGGATTCTACTTATAATTTTTTAACAGCCTCATGTTTTCACTGATTAGAGCGTTAAGCCTAGAAATAACCCTAGGGATTAAGGCTGTTATGTATTGAGTCATAGATAAAAACTTTACTACTTGTATGGTTAATAAGTTGATCTTGGTTATATTGTATGGATGCCATTTTGTTGATCTTATTTCAACAAGTTGAGTTTTATCAGCAATGGAGAGTTTATCATGTTGACAGAGTTCTTAATCCCTTCATTTACAAACCCTGTAATAGCTCTTTCAAAGGGGACTCAACATCTTAATTGTCTTGTTCTGGGGATGTGGATATTACTTAAGAATACAGCCTTTTAGACATTATGTGGAAGAGATTCCTCTCTGTTTTGCGAACAATCAGAGCCTAAGAGCCTCTAAGAGGGAAGTTCAAAGGCAGAGTCAAAAGGCTCATACACGCATCTTAATATGAGTTAACTAAATAATTAGTTTCCTTTATTTAGCCATTACTTATAACATTATTTGTTAGGAACCAAAGCTTTGTTTATATAAATGCCCTTAAGGTATGGTTATATCATATAATATTCCTTCAGGAGTTGTTTCAGGATATCTCACAATGAGAGCCAAATCTCTTCCCCTTTACTCATTACACTTGATTTGTAGTCCTTGATCAGTTATGATTTACAATGATGGTTGTCACTTATATCCACTTATCTATAATAACAATGGGGATGGTAAGACCTTATTTTAGGGCGACTAATAACCACATATGACATTGTGTAAGTTACTCATTTCATCCAACATAGAAGTTACTTGCTGGGGCTGTCTTATCTATACAAGTTATGTATGCCACAATTTGGCTACCCTAACTTTATGTACATTGTAATGTCTAGTCACTAAGTATTTTTTCTTTCTAAGAATAAAGCTGCATATAATCTACCCTTTTTATATCTCGACATTCCAACCTCTTAATTGATAACCACATATGACATTTTGTTTGCATTTCTCAATTGACCCGTTTTAAAAATTACTCGTTGGGGCCATCCTATCTATATAAGTAGTCTATTAGTTGGCTACACTAGTGCAACATACAGTATAAACTCATGTCATTAGGTGCTTTTTTTTTCAATTGAATAAAGCTGCATAGTAATCTTCCTTTTTCTATCTTTACATTTCGCAGATTTGTGTACACTTGATGTTAGGCTTGATCGTTAATCAATCACCATTTGATTTTTTTTTTAATCTTTAGAAGGTTGATAGTTTATTTTTAATGATTTTTTTTGCTTTTACTTTCATGTTGTTTGCCTTAAATATTAATACTTTTTACTTGGAACTTTAATACACATTTGATAGTGATCAAAATAAAGTTAACTTAGCTATAAAGGGTTATACTATATAGTTTCTTGAATTTATTATTATAAATGAAAATATTATATATTAGTCTTAGATGATATCACAACTTATGATGTCATCTTTAAAGTAATGCCCATTAGTTTTTAAAGTCAATCTTCCATATTTTACTTATTTTTTATGTTGTAAGGCTTTTTGTCATTTGATTATATGCAAATTTTGCACTATAGATCTTTTTTACTCTAAGTAAGACTATCAATTATTTGTTGAATATTTCTAGAAGGGATTGAAGAAAACTAGAAACTTTTTAAGTAAATAATTTGGTTTCAATCTTTCCCCCAATGCCACATAAATGTCAATCTAGGGAATTCTTTTCCAAGGTGACAATAATGACTAATGGAGGGCCATATATAACATTCACATTTTAACCAAATATTAGTTGAATTTATTGGAGGTTGAAATGATATCTAGCCATAGTTTTCATTACTAAGAGGTTACATAATTATATGATCGACAAATTATCCACATCATAATCAAATTTGATTTTGTGAGGCATCTTTAGGCCAATACCGGTTTTGATTGTGTCACAAATGGATTATGTTTAGCTAATAGTTTGATGTAAAATTAATAATAGTTAGTCTATTTAAGGTTAGACCTAGCACCGAATTTTAGAGGATCATGACCTAGTTGATGTTACATTACTTAATGAGAAGTTACTTGTCCTTGACAAACATGGTCATAACACAACTACTATGGTTCTTAATTGTTTTAGAGTGAAATACCAACCAACATACTTTTGATCTAGCTAACAACAACCTTGGGAAGGCAAAATTACATACATAGAGTGACACCTCAACATAAAAAATAATGAGGTACAAAAATAGAGGTGCAACATGAAGTTGACCATGTTAGGTACATGAAATCTGAACCATGCGTGGCCTTTCTAAATAATGTTGTTGTTGATGTAAGATTGGATACAATTGAGAGCCATAATTTTGATGTGTATATCCAAACATCATTAAATATCACCCAAAAATGGTGATCATTACAAATTCCTTTGTTGATACAAACTATATACTATTGACACTTGATGTCACTTTCCATTTTTTTTGTGTAATCTACTTTGGTGTTCATGTCGTCCCCTCACATATTGTTGCATCTAAAAAATTCACTCTTAATAATGAAATTTCCTACTAATTATATCTCGTTGAAGTAAACTTTAGGCATGGTCCTCGAGGAGACCAAGACAATGACATGCTCTAATACACGATTAAACAACAAATCTATATTTCATTGTAGTAATTGAGGAATCCTAAAGTGTTTAAGTGTGTTTTGGGTAAGTCTAGGTTGAAATCCATGGTATTATAGTTCATTCAAGATCTTAGTTGCTTTGTCCTCAAAATATGCTTAGAAAGATTGTCATTTGTCTAAAACTTTGTCATTCATTCCTCTATTGTTTGTGGTACATTTGCAATTTTTGGTTTAAGTCTTAGTTGGAACTCTTTGCAACCACCTTTTCTATATGATCCTTATCTTGAACTTGATTTTTTCCATCTCTAGAAATGTGGATGGATTCTTCATTTAATTGATCTTCACTTATGCCATGTTTTCTTGCATATTTATGAATAACCTAAGAAGTCCAATTGAGGGGACAAGAGTTGGTATAAATCATTTAATTTATTGATAAAGTAATTCCTATCTTTGTGTGATATATTATATTAGTTGGATAACCATTCTGTGCATCTCTTTGATTTGATAGAATACATTTGTTATCATCATTTTGCTTTGCTCAAGTGTTCCTCTAAATTTTGAGCCATTCTTTTCCATAAAAAAATATATGATACGAAACCTACTCATATCATCCTTATACTCCTCAAAGACATTGCTTTATTTTCCATTTTTTTCCTAGCTCCACTATAGAGGTCTTCAATATTGTCTTGCTATTTTGAAACATTCTACCACTCATTGCCTTATAATATTTTTCATGCTCTAAGCAATTGCTTATTTTGGTTATTTTCCTACTATATGTTTTAGTTATGGTAGTCCAAAGTAGGGCCATATTTGTCTTAGATTAGGGTCTTTTGGAAAACATCACCAAGACTTATATCCTTGTCCCTTCAAATAGGGTAGTTTGGTTTGTCCAATTTAGGAAGGTCCAATGTTGAAAGATTTCACTACTATCAAACCTTAACATTATTTGTTTCTTGTTCAATTGAATAATGCTAGCCTTAGTTATATATTGGATAGCTTTGTTTGCTTAGCCAACCCTAGTGCTTTTTTTCTTAGTCAATCTTGCTATGGAAACTTGCACTTTATCAAGGATTTTCCTAAATTTTGAATTGCCGTAGTTGTTTGAGAGGCTATGTATTCACCCTTAATAAGGTACATCCAATTGATTCTTGGACGTGCTAGCGTTTTGTCTCTAATTGGTACATGTACCCTTAAGCATTTCATACTTCACAAATTATCAATTATCTAAGTTGGTGGTGATTTTAGCTTTAACTCTTGTGTCACCTCCTCCATTGTAGCTTTATTATTGTTGAGTTTTTCTTGGGCAACCTTCTTGTGGTTTATGCACAAACCTTTTTCTTAACTCTTTTTATTGTCTTCAAAATTTTGTTTACATTTAGTTATATAGTTTTCTTTGCTTGCCAACTCCATAACTTTGTTTTTGAACTTTTATTTCCTTTTATATAAGCTTTCCCAAAAAGTAATTTTAAATATGTTTAATTTGATTATTATATTTATTTATTTTCATTTATTTGTGTATGTAGGTTTTTCAATGAAAATTAAGCTCTTTGTTCCGCACATGTGGAAAAATAGTAGATTACCAAAAAAAATCTGAAAAATATCTATGCTCTTGGTATTGATGTCCTTGATCGAACAAAAAAAAAAGAATTTTGACAAATACAAAAAAGTTGTGTTATATAGTAAATTTATGTCAATTGTAATTAATTTGACTTCAAAACTTAATTAAGAAATCAATATTCAATAAAACACTATGAAAGCAAATGAAGGAGCTAGATATTGTAGTTACAAATCTAAATTCGAAAAAATTAGGATTTTATCTTTCATAGAAAAAAATTGTGTTATACAGTGAACATCATTATTTAAAAATGACGTTTACTATTAAAAACTAGTTATTGAAAGAGATGGAAAAATAAATGCAATTTGATTCCAATTTTTTTTTAAAAAATATATTTAGAATCTACAGACAAAATGTCACAGATCACTAGTTTGCATCATTTTCAAATTCCTCATGGTTTAACAACTATAGATGTCCAAAAGTGAAGATTTAGTTAAAAATGTTTAGTTCAATGTCAAGTTTGGCCAAAAAGTGTAACCCACTATTGTGGAATCACCCCTATGTATATCAACATGATCCTTGTATTTAGTGACACTTCCAAATTCTCCTTCACTTATTTTAGCAAGTCACGAATATACTCTGCAAAATCCTCCGCAACTGCACTATTTCTTCCCAAATCTACATTATCCCTCAACTGATCAACTCCTTGGGGACTCTATCCATACACTATTTGAAATGGACTTTTTTTTTTTTAGACTACAAGAATCAGGTAACACGACACCCTATAAATTGTAGTGCACCTGGTTAACTTTTTAACGTGATTGGCGGCGCTAGCGCGACCCACCCTCCGATACTGCAGGGGTGGGGGAGACTAGACCTCGTGACCAACCTCCTGCAACAGGAAAGGTTTAACCAACCGAACTAGGGCCCCAACTCCATTTGAAATGGACTTCTTCCTACACTTTGATTGAATGAATTATTATATGCAAACTCAACTTGTGTTAATGCCAAATCCCATTGATTTGGTTTCTCACCAATCAAACACCTCAAAAAATTACCCAAACTTTGATTCACAACTTTGGTTTGAGAATGGTAAGTTGAATTAAATCCCAATTATGTTCCTATCTTCTTCCACAAAGTACACCAAAAATGACCAACAAACTTAGTATCCCAATCTAAAATGATACTCTTTGGCAAGCCATGTAATCTAACTATCTCCTTGAAAAAAAAATAGCTACGTGGGAAGTATCATTACATTTATGACATAGTATAAAATGAGCCATCTTAAAAAATCTATCCACTACAACAAAAACTTAATCATTACCTACAACAAAAACTTAATCATTACCTCTTTGTTTTCATGGAAACCCCCAAACAAAATCCATACTAATGCATTCCCATGGTCTCTCTGGTATTGGTAATGGCTGGTACAATTTGATGTTTTGTCTCTCTTTTGGCATGTTGGCATATCTGACAACCTTGCACCATTATTTTTGCATTTGCACTCATCCCTGATCAACAATAACCTTCATTTAGTTACACCAATTTTTTTTCCATCCCAAAATGTCCACTCAAAAGCCTACTATGTTTTTGTCTAATCAAGTTCTTCCCAATTGAGCCTTGAAGTACACACAAATTCTTCTTTTTAAACAAAAAAATATCTTGAATAAAATACTCCAACCATGGAATTCTATCCATCTCCATTGGAATCCTACACACTGCCCTAGCTTCTTAAAAATCTGCAGCTTCCTCATACAACTCCCCCCATTGAGTCAAAACTAACAACACTTACTCTTAGCTCATTTAACAACAAACATATCCTACTCAATGTATCAATAACTCAATTTGATTTCCCACTTCAATGTTGCAAAAACATTGAATAACTTTGAAAAAATTCAATCCACTTCACGTGCCTTTGATTTAATTTACCTTGGATGTTTATGAATTGCAATACGTGATGCTCAATGTACAACACAAACTCCTTTGGTAGCAAGCAGTGTCTCCATTTCTTGAGTGTTTGCACAATTGCATATAACTCTTGATCTTATATGACATATTTTATTTTTTCCTCCTTTAACTTCTCACTAAAGTAAGCTATTGGGTTGCCCTCTTGACTTAGAACTCCCCCTATCATTGTTCCACTTGCATCACAATCAACTTGGAATACTTTTCTAAAATCGAGAAGTGCTAACATGAGCTAATTCGTCACTTTTGCCTTCAATATATTAAAACTCTTCTCTATTGTAGTTGTCCAAACAAATTCTTTGCTATTATCATTTTCATAATAGGAGCACAAATACCAATAAAATTTCACAATTGTTTTTACCTTTTTTGGGTCCATTTTTAACCCCCTTCCAAAAACAACAAACCCCAAATAAACTCCTCTTTCATAAAGTTGCACTTTTTCAAATTTGTTAGAAATTTCTCTTCTTTTAGCCTTTGCAAAACAAATATAACATATTGCAAATGTTCTTTTGTCTTACTAAATATGAGAATATCATCCAAATACACAATTACAAACTTACCAAGATATGGCTTCAAGATGTCATTCATCAATCTCATGAAAATTCTTGGAGCATTTATCAATCCAAACGACATCACCAACCATTCATACAACCCATCCTTGGTTTTGAAAGCGGTTTTCTATTCATCTCTCTCTCTTATTCTTGTTTGATGATAGCCACTCTTTAAATCATTTTTTTTTGAAACGTTTAGCCTCACTCAAGCAATCCATCATATCATCCATTCGTGGAAATAAAAACCAGTATTTGATAGTTCTTATTTATGACTCTATAATCCATACACATCCACCACTCCCCATCCTTTTTGGGTGCCAATACTGATAGAACAACACACAAACTCAAGCTTTCTCTAGTTAGCCCCTTGTCAAACAACTCTTGAACTTGCCTATTTATCTCCCCATTCTCTATAGGTGTCATTCTATATGGTACATTATTTGAAAAACTTGCACTAAGAATCAAATCCATTTAATGACTTATGCTTCTCATGGGTGGCAATCAATCAAGCAACTCCATCAATATATCAACATATTCTTCCAAACTGTTTTGAATTTCCATTGGTATCTCTTCCTCTTTCTTTGTTGTCCCAACTATTGCAAGCTTTGAAATGATTACATAAATTGTTCCCTCCCTCTCAAGTCCTTTAGAAATAACTTTCTGAAAACAAAACAAATCTTAGAGTTGCTCTCCACTTCCTCTTCTCTATCCTTTAATGGATCTAGAGTGTAATCTTTGCCATCCTTCTTTATTGCATATGTATTTCGAAAAGTATATGACATGCGTCCATTGGCATCACATGACACATAATTTCATCTTGGTAGTTTCTAATCTTAAAAATCGCTAAACATTGCTTATTTACCAACAAATTATGATCCTTTTACAACCATGAAACTTGATATGGGTTGGGATGTTTGAATCTCTTCAATTTCAACTTGTTTACCATTTCTCCAAATACTATGTTATCTATTCTACTATTATACACAATGAGTTTGCAATGTATTTCCCCTCACCTTACACCTTGTTTAGAATGAATTCCTTTGAATTGGTTTCAGTTTCTCCTTGTTTGGATTAAAAAAAACTCTTCACAACATTAGGCATTCTCCATCTTCGATATCCTCTTCATGTTTTGGTGAAATTGCAATGTCATTTTCAGCCTATTCTACATGCACTCTTAGCTCTTTTACTTTTCCACCACCCTACTAAATTTGTGAACATTCAAATGCATGGTGTCCCATTTCTCCACATTGAAAACAAGTACCAATGAAACCTCTTCCTCTGCCTCTTCCAAAAGATCCTCTTCATTTAGAGAAATATCCTCTTCCTTTGCTTTCTTGCATGTTTGTCAGAGATGTGCTCGCTTCATCTTGCTTGTTTTGGTGACCTCTACCATCATTGGACTATCCTCTTCCACATGAATATATGCCTCTACCTCGGGAGTTATTTTGTTGTCTCCTTGCAATCTTCTCTTCCGCCTTCAATGCATATTGATAGGCTTCTTCAACACTAGTTATTAGTATCATGCTTAACTCATCTTGAATCAAATTGTGTAGCCCATTTGCATATCTTGACACTTTCTCCATGTCATCTTCTATATGCCCTGTCCGAATGTTCAATTTGTAGAATTCTTTAGTGCATTCTTGCATGTTCTTCTCCCTTTGCTTCAAGTTTTGTAGCTTTTCAAACAAACTAATTTGGTAGTTTGTAGGCAATAATTTTTCCTTCAATTTCATCAGCATCCTCTTCCAAGATTTTGATTTTTTCTTGCCTCTATACTTCCTTTTGGTTCGCACATGATCCCACAACAAAAATGCACGCCCCCTTCATTTTTGTACACACAAACTTCACTATGTTTGGGTCTTCAATCGAATTGTAGTTGAAATATTTCTCCGTCTTTGATATCCAATCTATCACTTCTTTTGGATTCCAATTCCCATTGTAATTTGGAGGATCCAATCGGGGTTTACTACTAATTTTCACCATTGCTTTTAGGAGTCTTCTCTTAGCCACATTTTTCCATCCTCTTTAAGGTCAATTTTGGGTGCTATAACTTCTTCATCATCATCATTGCTGATTTCCACCATCAATATTCTTCATCATCGTGTCATTTCCATTAAATCCAACCTAGCTATGATGCCTCTCAACATCTCCAGGATTGTTATATCTCCATTTCGTGGCCCTCTTCGACCACATCCTCTTTGTGTGATGTTGATTACCCTTTGTAGTTGCAGGCCTTCTCTTTTCACTCTTCCACAACTCCACCTCTCATGGTTTTCTTCAACGCTGCCACAACTTGGCTTTGATACCAAATAATTCAAATCAAACTACAAAAGCCTCATCAGTCAATTGAATTAAGCAACTCAATCAATTTCAATTCACTTTCAATTTAAAATGAAACCCAAAAATCTCAGAGGCAATTCAATGATTTTATTGACTTCTCAATTCTTTGGCAAGATACATATTTCAATCGTCAAGTTTCAATTTGCAATTCCATTGACCAATCCTTTGTTTAAGCACCTCCATTTATGTCTTTGCTCAGTCTTCTCAACTCATAATTTACTCCAACGCCCTATTTTCATCTACAATTTTTTATTGGTTCAAATCTACTCAGAAGTTTTATTGGTTTTCTCAAACCTCCATTCCTCTCCTACCATGACCTACACTTCTCCTCTACTCCTCTTATTGCATAGCTCCCTTTTAAATTTCTCTGCATATACAATTATATGTTGTGTAGCCTTTATTTAATTTCATCAACACATTTTATTCATACGTTCTTCTCTTGGCTATTTGCACGACCTCATTAATTTTCTACATTTTTATGTTTTTTAATTTCCTACTAACTTCTTGCTTGCTTGGCATTCCCCCCTCTCCAACGTGATTCCCCACATTCTTTCTCTCAGCCATGACTCTTCATCTTTTAGTTGGTGCAAACTTTTTTTTAATATTCATTTTTCCTCCTCTCCAAATTGTAACCCCCTTCCTATTTTGTCTTTCTATGCATGAAATTTGGTTGCATCCCACCTCTTCTTGCGACCTTTCAAATTCCATGCCTTTTCCTATTCTCAACACTTCTTTCATTTATTCTCCACGTTGAACTTTAAAGTTTGATTTTGTTCCTTCTATCTAAAATGAGCCAACTAACTAATTAACTTCATTGAAGTCAATTTATGAATTAAAATAATAAAAAGTTTCATATAAGAATAATTGTTCATTTCATTACAATAAGTGACCTCTAGGAATCAATTAAAATTCATGTCAACGAGCAGTCAAAGCTTGGAGTTTAAATTGAAACATGACATTTCACCATTAGAAAGACAAAAATAACAAACTGATCTGCTATGAGTGCCTAATGCTTAAAACTATAACTGTTAACTGTTAAATTGCAATGTCCTAACTTAACTAATCCTCTAGAGTATGAAACAAAACATTGTTACAAAATCTCATTCATGAATTATAACACATTCATTCATAAGCTTATAACTAAAAACTACCAATTGAATTCATAATGCATCCAATGAAATAACTGAAATTAAAGTGGTTCAACCGTACCTCAAGTGGCCCTTGCTTGAGTTGTTGCTTCCACAGGACTTTGTCAAACACACACTTACTCAACAAATCATAATATTAAATCAACTCTCTTTTATTGCATTCTAACATATAACTGTTACACAAAATCTAACAAGAAATTTGTTGGAGATCTTTGTTCAATAACATACATTCTATATTCTCATAATACTGTTGATACTACTAGTGCTTCTATTAGATCTCGATAGATGATCCTACTATATAGGGTTTTGTGAGGGAATCCCATTATTCATGAATTGAAAACAAACTATAAAACAAATATTAACTCTTCCTCGAGGATAGGAAGAGGACTTGAGTTTTGAAACAAAATAATTACTTGAAATAGGAGTAGACAAATCAAATATGGATTCCATGTCCAACAACTTAACCGTTTATAATAGAAACATGCTTAACAAAGAAGTTCTACATAATTCAGTCATGTTGAAATTAGACTCCTTGTCTCGATTGTCTTATTGGTAGGTAAGAGTATTATTAGGTAATCCACAAATTGATCAATAAATGATTACCTCTGTCTTCATTTGAAAGTGTCACGCCTCAGTCGGTTGACTTCTTCCTTTGCAATGATTTGCAGTCCTTATGATATGCGATGAGAAGCCCATTGCTGCAGGTGTCAGTTCTCCTTGTTGCAAATGGTAGTCTTATTTATTTAAGGAATTATCATTATCAACAATCATAAATTAAACATAAAATCCTACTAAAATTCATTGACATTCATACATACACATATAAACATAACATGTTTCCGTTTCCAAATGCTTAAAACTGCTTACAAGTATATGAAAGGCATAAAAGGTTTTGGTAATGTCTTGAAGCTTAGTAGAAAGAAATGATAAAAAACATAAAATAGTAATGGGAAACTAGCCAATTATCAAGCCCATCAGTTGTCATGAAAGAGGAGGTGAATTTCCTCAAAGTAATCCTCCAAATCTACAATCTAAGACTCCACAAATAAAGATGATACATTTGCAAGATATGAATCGAGTAGTTATCTTTGGAAGTTAATGAAATCATAGGAGTCATTGATATGGTGATACCAAGTTAATCAAGAACTACAAAAGATGGATATTGGGTCTCAATATGAAGAGTAGGAACATGAATACGATTCTTTGAACCATTGAAACATGCAAGACTTGTGATATATTCAAGACCCTTTAAATTATAAAGGGTAACAATTTACATCAAGGGGAATCATAAAATATACATAGGATCCTCTAGGAATTGATAGATATGAGGTCTCCATGGATCTCCCAAATTCTAGTCCAAAGTGTGTGGGGATAATCAATGTTTGATACAACACACATATTGCCAAGATCAGCACTAGAAAAAATCAAACCTACAACTTAGTCACCAATATTCACCCAAGCTAGTCTACTAGCTAGTGTGTTTGGTGCAGGTACAAGTCCATAGAGGTAAGGAAGAATATCAAGCCACTTGAGATGTGTTAGGTTTCCATTTCGCCAAGAGTCATAATTATCCTTTTCCAACACAAAAGGATGAAAAAACCCATGATACCTCAAATAAAAAATCAGAGACCAATGACCTCAATGCATGTAAAATAGATCAAATTAAGTCATATTATGCAAACAAATCCTTTCTAGGTACCAAAACATCCAAGTAATTGACTAGAATATGAAATCATGAAAAATTGAATAAAATATAAGTAGGGTAGATTCTAGAAAATTTGCATGGATAGATCCAAATATCTTTGAAATACCTTCCCAACACCATAATAATCATGAAAATCAAAGATACAAGAAAAAAATTATGAGCTCAAAAGTAGAAAATGATGATCTGACCTCAAAAGGAGACAAACTATACTAGTAGAAAAATATGATGATGAAAATTACACCACTATAAAGTATGCAAAACTAGTTTTCCAACAATATCTCACTTTTCCAATTTTGACATTATATACGAAAGTTATGATCAATTTATAAAAATAAGTAAAAAAAAGGTCAAAAATCCCTAAATGAAGATATAAATAAACTAGAGCCTATGGAGTCTCTTGACAGTGCATTAATTTTGTCACTTGAGGAAGAAAACTTGGTTCTCGAGAAAGGTATGGAGGAGAATGATTGCCTCATGGTGGAAGGCAGTTCTGGAGTAAAACTCCCGAACCCATTGCAAACTAGTTTAAACAACGAAACACTCAAAAATGGGGGGAAATAAGTGGACACCCACACCTCATTCAAGAGAAAGCCTAAACCCTCAGGCTACAAACTGAATGCACCAAAGCTGGTGTTAGAGCATATTAAAAATCAAATTAATGAAAATAAAAATCCTTAAAGATGCTAAAAATAAAATAAAGGAGTTTCCCCCCGCTGTCGAAGGGTGTTCCTCTGATCAGCTCCAACATGAGCTCAACCAAAAGAATGATGATCCTAATATGGACATTAATAGTAATTCAACTAATTCAAATATCGATTCTTTGGACTCGGTTCCAACCCTCTCTAAGAAATGTCATGTGGATGCAGAACATAAAATTTTGATCCGTAACATTGAGGTGAATAAAATTCAAAATCAAAAGATGGTAGAGACCTGTGATGGTGTAGCCAAGGGTTGGTTGGACCCAAATTCAAGGGAGACAGTAGAGAATACTAAAAACATTACCTTGAAGGGGAGGAAAATAATAAACAACTATATTTTGATAGTCAACCTTGGAATCTAGAAGAGGCCAAAAAATTCTTTGCAAATAATGTGGCTAACTTACCTCAGGCTAAACAAGCTTTAAAAGATACTTCAATCCGACCAAGAGAATTGGGAGGCTTGGAGGAAAACAAGAATCCAAAGGGAGGTAAGGAGGTGGATGCTCCGAATGTTGGGAAAGATAAAAGAACATTTGTAAAAGAATGGCTAGGACAAAAAAAAGGGGAGGGAAAAAGAAATAGAAAGAAGATGTGGTCCCTCATATAAGAAAAGGGAAAAGAAAAAGTGAGTTTCCTAAATACTTTGAGGGATTTAGGAATCTAGAGGATGCAACCCAAGATATGGATGTAGATGAATCTTAATTGCACTTCTTGGAATGTGAGGGGACTTGAATCCCTTGATAGGAAATATTGCATAAGAAGATTTTTAAATCAGGTAAAAAATAAAGATGTGATAATGCTCCAAGAAATTAAAGCCATTAAATACAATCTAGAACTTAACCTAAAGTTCATTTGGAAGGATTCTACCTTCTTTACAACCAATCATGAGAAAGGCAAAGGTGGTACACCGATTCTGCTATCTAACAAGTGGAAAAAATGGGTTAAATATCATGGAACCTCTCCCTATAATAGGGCAGTATGGATCTCTATAGAAAAAGAGGACTTAAAGTTTGGGATTTGCTCCATCTATGCTGTAAATGAATATAGGCATAGATGTGAGTTGTGGGATTGGGTGAGAAAGTTGTTGTATACCCCTTGGATCTTGGGAGGAGACTTTAATATGGTGAACCAGGAAGATAAGATTGGTGGAAATGACATGGGATGGAAAGGGAATGAGAAGTTCTTCGTGTATAGAATGAAAAATAAGCTTAAGCCAGTGGATACCCTTGAAGGAGCAAAGAAAAAGAACAAAGACATATGTTATACTTGGTACAACTTCCAAAGTGGAAATAGGAGAATCTATTGTAGACTTGATAGATTCTATGCCAATAAAAACTTGTTCACATTTGACCAAGTAGAAGGATCTAATACAAGATTTAGGGTTAGTCCCTGGACCCTATCAGACCACCACCCCATCACATCAAAAATTGCAGTTGGGAGCAATGCCAACATTATTCCCAAGAGAACTAATTTTTTTTATCCTCAATTCAATTTTCCTAAAAGTGGAAGATTGTAATAGTGTGATTTTCACCTTAAGAGAAATAAATTAGTGGCTCCTTTGAGACAAATACGCCATTGTAAAATGGAACACCAATGTCCAGAGCTGGCAAAGAATCTTTCAAACTATTGGTGAACAAAAAGAAAAAGATAGAAGGAAGGCCGAAAATCTCTTGTAGGAGAAACTCTTCCAAGCAGAAGGTTTGATCCAAAATAATCCCCAAAACTTAGAGGTGAATAAATAAATCATCAACATTAGGGGGACTAAGGGACTTTCAAAACTATAGAGACCAAGGTCTCAAGAGAAGGGCAAGGTTGAATTGGGTAGCCCAAGGTGATAGGGGGTCCAAGTTTTTCTGCAAAATATTGAAGGATAAGGAAGGAAAGGAGATGGTAAGTGCCATTTCAGATGAAGGTGGTTTAGTAAAAGACTTATAAGGCATCAAAGGGAAATTCTTCCATTATTATAAGGATCTCTTCATATCCAAATGTAATAATTCACAATGCAAGGAGGCTAGAGAAAAGTGCATGAACCTAATAAGGTTACAAGAGAAATGGCAGAAAGGTTATGTATGCCCCTGTCTCAAGATGAAATTAAAAATATAATCCTCAATTTGTAATGATAAAGCACCAAGAGTAGATGACCTACCGACATAATTCTATAAGGAAAACCTAGGATGGGTGAGCAAGGACCTGCTACAAGTTTATAATGAAGCATTAGAAGTTGGTTCACTGGGGAAGGAGATCAATCAAGGTATCATTAAGCTCATACCTAAGGAAGGGGACAAATCATTGATGAAAAATTGAAGACCGATCACTCTACTGAATGTCTTATATAAAATACTTGCCAAAGCTATTTCTCGAAGGCTAACCATGGTCCTTATAGAGGTCATTAACAACACCCAAACAAGTTTTATAAAAGGAAGATACATTCTAGAGAATCTAATAACTAGCTGGGAAGCAATGGAATGGGCCAGGACCTCCAATTAGAACATAGGGATGCTACTTCTAGAATTTTGAGAAATCTTATGATAGAATTGAATGGCCCTTCATCTTGATGGTACTAGAAGCTTTTGGGTTCCCAGAAAGTCTATGTAAAATGGTGAAAATTTTGTTGAAAGATGCCTCAGCAAGAGTGGAGGTCGACGAAGACCTTACTGATGAGATAATATTACAAAGGTCCATAAGGCAATGTTGCCCCCTCGTCCTTTCTCTATTTGTCATTGTTGTAGATCCACTGCATTATATATTAAGAGACCCCACTCTGAGTCCTAAGGTACAAGGCCTCTCCCTCCCAAACAAGGAGGAACTAATAAATGCACAATTTATTGATGTAACAATGCGCTTTATAAATCTGGATAGGGAAAAATTCAAAAAATGATGGGGAAAATGGATATATATGCCAAGGCAGCTGATCCAAAAATATCCAAAGCAAAAACCACACTGCTAAGTTGGGAAAACCAATAGTCAGGTTGGCTTGAAGAGCATGAGTTCCAATGGGGAGGCCCAAATAAGATTGTCAAGTATCTTGGGATACTGTTTGTAGTAAATCCTAACCTAAAGGACATGTAGGAGTGGTTGAAGAACAAAATAATAACGAAGCTGGAAGCTTGAAATAAGCAGTACCTTTCAATTGTATAAGCCTGGGAATTATGCAAATAGAATGTGCTCTCTAAATTCCCAGTTGACATAAATTTGAATAAGAACCTCCTTAATAGATCTATTTGGTGAAATATCTACCGCAATAATAAGTCGTTAGCACTCCTTCAAGGATGCTCGGCTAAAGATTGGAATAAATAAGGGATTTCACTATTCAGTAATATTATTAAGAATGGATTTTTGGTTAGTTGGGAGCTCTAAAAGTAGGAATTCAATCTCCCTTAAAGTCATAAAAGAACCTATGAACTTGGTTAAGAAACCACAAATTTAACTTAAATAATTTATCTCCTTGTAATCTTAATGATACTGAGGAACTAATGTGGTTGAAAGCTAAAGAAATAACCCTCCCTAAAGCAAAATAAATTTATAAAGTTGTGGATAAACCTCCTAACCTAAATGACCATCTTAATAAAAATTGGAATCTTAATCTTAATAAGAAACAATGTAATGAGACATTTACTGGCATATGGGATAATATACTTGAACCAAAAAAAGGAGGCTTCAAATGGATGATGATGCTGCATAAGCTACCCAGCTTTGACCCAAAGGGCAATCCCACTATTTGTGAACTATGTAAAAAATCCGAATCTATCTCTCATTTGTTTTTTGACTGATTTTATGCTAAGGAAATATATAAATTATTTCAAATTGATTTGTTTGGTTGGGGGTGAATAAAAGAAAAAAGGATAAAAGAAATAGTACTGGAAAAAATTGATAAAATAGGAAAGGCTCTTAATATCTTATGGTTGATTCTAACTACTAAAAGTCTTCAAATGACACTTATGAAAATCTAGAAATCTAGAAAAACATCAAGGCATCAGGAGGGCACTTACTGAGTCTAACAAAAGACTCACATTACATAATGTTTATATGCAGGTATCCATCACTTTGGAGGTCTCCAAGGAAAAGTTCTAGAAGCTAACGAGAAATGGTAAAGTGGAGGTAAAGAAAGAGGATTTAATCCAAGCGAACTAGTGGCTATTTTGAAAACCAAGACTGAAATATCTTATAAAAGATGCTAGTAATGTTGCCATGAAGAGTGCAAAAGTGAAAATCGAGCTGAAAAAAATTTGATAATAAATATGTAAAACATTTTGTATTTTTGATGATGTAAAGAATTAAAAATAAAGTGAAAATCATTTATGTGGCATAGTAAACAACATATATTATAAATCCTAGAAGTCCATTCCAATACTGGAACATGATGTAACTTTGAAAGTCTGATTAGTATGATTAATTTTGTAAACTATTTTGAATACAATGAAAACCTAAGTTGGTGGGCGATGAATTAGTGGCATTTCTTGCTAAGGTGGTGACTTGGTGGTGCTAAAAAAATGTCAACATGGTGGAAAAATTCATAGGTCATTGAAAAAGCCAAAGATGCCAAAAAATACTTGTAAGATACTAGAAAATTGCTTAGAATGTTGAAAAACCATGGAAGATGCCTATAAATTTTGCAGAATGCCTAAAAATTATGAAAAATGCCTGAAGTTATGCAAAAATTGTACAGGTAGTGTTACGATCATGGTATGAATGTACAAATCCATACAATCATATATATTTTTGCCTCAAGAAATATGCAACCTAGAAAAATCACCTAAATTTCTCCTACTCGGATTTTGGCAAAAAATAAATTGATCCTTAGGTTTTTGGATGTTAAAAACACAATGGAAAGTTCCATTTTTTCCAAGATGCACTAATTTTTTTCTCGAGGCCAAATGTCTCAAAATTTGAACATGAAACTACAGTTTGAGTGCTCTAATAACATCTTGGAGTTGATGATAAACCTTGTAGCTTCGAGAAATAACCTGCAATCAAAAATCCTATGACATATAGAAATAAAAATCCATGATTTTGTGATACACAACCTTAAGATATTGATTGATCCAAAAAAACAATTATATTTGCATTAAATTAATTTGAATGAATACGATTGGATGAATACAATATACAAATGAATGATTATGAAAGAAAAAATCAAACTTAAATGAAACCCTAGGAAATGATTAAGTTAGATGAGGACACGACAAGGATTAAGTTATATCATAACAAGTGTCCTCATCCTATGTTATGAGATAACATGACCTAAAAATAGCTTAATCTAAGAATATAAAAAATACTCTTAATTTTATTTAAGTGAATAAAGTAAAATTTGATCTAATTATTAATTAACAATTAATTAATTATCAAGTGATTACCTATTTGCTCCAACAATTAGTACCACATAACTTTAACACCTATTAATAAATTAACAATAGCATGTTAACTTATCATTTATTATTTGATATATGTTAAATAAACCTATATAATGCATTGATTCCTTTAATAATAAAAACTAAACTTGTTTATTTTGTGGTGGTCAAGAGATGACACATATACTAGAATCAAACACATGTAGAAATAAAATATAGAGTTTAATTGTCCATAATTTATTTTAACATTGAAGAGATACAAAAAAAAAAAGGCTAACAAAATCAATGATACCCCTCCATGTGATATTAAATTGATGGGATGTATCACAAATTAGTAGGTCAAAGAAAGTGTTGTGGCTAATGAAGAAAAAAAATAGTATGAAATAAAATTATTCATTGATGAACTAGAACTGAACGCAATTGCAATAAATAACGAATTTAGACAATTTAATCTAATCACATATGGTGTATATGATAAATAGAAATGTCCAAAATGAGTTATAGAAGATGAAATTTGATGGCTCCAAATAAAAATAGGGCTGTAGGGTTGGTATCGAGTTAATAAACCTAAGGTAAAATCCAACTTTGTTGCATTCAAATTATAATTTAGTTGTATAAATAATGTTGGGGACTATGAAACTAATTCATGGATTACAATTTTCCACCAGCAAGTATATCAAGTATCTAGAAGTACTAAGAGATTTAGAATTAACAAAATAATAATTTAGATTTCAATATGCTCGTAATGATAGATAATTGTCAAGATACTATAATAGAGTATGAAATTTGATAGAAGAATTTGATTCCTTTAATATATAGACAATCCCCCACATGAGAATTCATACAACCTATGCTTTGGTAGTAGTCACTAGTACATTAAAATCTATTGAAAACTCAAATTTTAAAATATTTTTAGTTGAATTAATTTATATTCATTTTTTCTAGACAAGATCAAAAGTTTCTAAATATTTAATGACATAATAAATATACAATTGATTTTGTTACAAATTTATGGATGTTTAAATCTCAAGTTATAAACGAGAATGACATATATGATTTTGAAATTGATGATGGAAAACTAAATGCGAAGTCTAATAGAATAACTAAAAGTGTGGTATCCTTAGGTTATTTGATATTGGACTAATAATAAAGAAAACATAATTTGACATATGAAATTATACATTAGAAATATTACATAAATATCATTATATAAAGTTCCAAAGATTTGAGATTTTTTTGATATATCAATCATTACACACACTATCCCCTTGAGTCCCAAAGTAGAACCATTTTGATAGAGACAAAGACCTATAAATGCTTTGCTAAAATTCATAATTTTTATGGAAGTTCCAAATTTATTCTCATTACTTTTCTAGTGAGTCACTCCACGTGGGTAGGAATCCTTGTCCTAGATAGGAAGAAGAGTATAGAAATTAGATTATGTGATTTTTTTTTAAAAATAAATGAATTTCTAGAGAAAGAAAACTATCCACTCTCTTCATTTGATGAAGTTTCATAAATTATAAATGAATCCCAAATGGTGCCATTTTTTTTTATGTATATTTTTGATATAATCAAGTAATGGTGAATATATAGATAAAATCAATAGTATTTATAAAAAAAAGTGTGAATTTATATATAGGGATGTAATTTTTTTTTAATAAATATAGGTGTTATTTTTCAAACAGATATAGATGTTATCTTCAAAGATTATATTGGTAAATGTATTATTTTTATGATGATTTTATAGTTTTTTTTAAGAATGGAGGAGATCATATAGAAGATTTGGAAAAAGTATTGCAAAGATATAGAAAATATGGAATTTATTTAAATCCAAATAAATATACATTTGGAGTGATGATAGGAAAATTACTAGGATTTCATTTATAAAAAGAGATATCAATAGATCATAAAGGAGTTGAAGCAATTTTAAAAATTTCTTTGCTTGGAAGTCAGAAAGAGCTTAAACCATTCTTTAGTAAGATAAATATTATAAGAACATTTGTTTGAACTGTTTCTTAAATAGTCGAAGCCTTAAATATATGTTGAAAATGATGCAAAGATAGATTGAAGCACTCCAACACAAGTTGTTTTTTGTTGAAATTAAAATTCAATTAAAGATATCTTAAATATAATAAGCTTAGATGATAATAATTATACATCTATTCTTTCACCTGTAAATATTCAAGTGTGACAATCTCGACTCAAAGAAAAAAGATTGGAGATGAAAAAGTAGTAGTATTCATGGGTGCACCTTTAAGAAATTCTAAAATAAATATTTAAATACAAAAAATAAGAATTTGAGGTTCATATTAAAATAAAATGAGTTGGGAGACTGGAAGGGCAAGTGGGTAATATTTTTACAATTTTTTTTTTTAGAAATTTCTATGAAAATAATAAGATGACAATTTCAATAATATTCATTGCAATCCATTAAAAATGATAGTTGATGTTATAACCTAATTAACGACATGTTTAATAAGAAGGGCCCCAGTCATTTGATTTTTTATTTTTTTTAAATTGTTTAAAAAAAGCAATAATTTTATGGTCAAATTAAGAATATATTAGAAAAAATCATGATACTTAGTTTACTTTAGATGCTTAAATAAGATAGATGTGATAGACTAAAATATTTTCATGAAAAATGACTTATTAATAATGTGTAAATTGTTGAGCGCGATGGGCGAAGAGAAAAACGGCAACGAAGTGGCACATGTAGGCGCGCTCGAGCATAGGGAGGCCAACGAACCAGGGAAGGAGGTTGAACAATTAATTTGGGACCAGGAGCCACGATAGGAAATAAAGCAGAGACATGATATGCCAGAGGTGGCCATTAGCCAACAGTGGAAAGCAGGTCCAACAAAGCCAAAAGGAATCAGGGAGTCTTGGAGCGAAGAAATGGACAAAATAAACCCCTTTGACGAATTCAAAGAAAAAATTAATAAGGGTTGGATGACATATGGAAACTCTGACCGGAAGCATGGAGTAACAATACATAGACCCCAATGGGTGATGGAGAATGACGTTTGGGTGGACAAGTGCCATCCTTATTATTTACAACAAGAACGGGTTGCGAAGGATTGAAGAAATAAGAGAAACAAAGCCTGGGTGGGTCAAGGACCTCCATGGGTAAGACCTAATCGTTCAATGCAAAGATGGAACACAATTTTTTTTGGTGACTGGAAGTGCTACCCCGCAAAATCGAAAGGGTGGTTTAGGGAAAAACAAGGATCGAAAAGAGATCTGTCCAAAAATTGGCGACAATTGGACTCGTTTAATGCCCCACCACCCAAAGAAACAGAGGAGATGAACGAAGAGGACAAGGAACTACCGAGTAAAGGTAAGTCCATAAGACCGCCCATTCCAATTCTTAATGTCAATAATGAAGTATTTGAAAAAACTTGGGAAACTATGCAAAGGACTGGAATGTTTGCTAAATGGGTTGAGAAGGACAAAAAAACTAGAAATCAATGGAAGAATGGTGCAAAACAAACTGGGGGAAGAAATATCGGTAAATGCCTTGGAAAATAACTGGTTTTTGGTCAAATTCCTCAACCAAGAAAGAAGAAATTAGACGCTAGAATCAGGGCCATATTTCTTGGACGGGGCCCAAATCCATCCGGTAGAATGGAAACCTAAATTTGACCCAAGGAAAGAATGGGTCGGAGAAAGTGCAGTATGGATAAGGCTCTACAATTTTCCCTTAGATTATTGGTCAGTTAAAACCTTAGAAGGAATAGGTAAACTACTAGGAAACCTCCAAAGCATAAATAACACACAAGTGGACAAAGAGAAAGGACCCTATTTTCAAATCTATGTGGCAAAGACGCAGGGGGTAGAATTGCCCAGAGCAATAGAACTTAAATCTGAGTTAGGTTCTTGGAGGCAAGAATTGATCAGGGAGGACCATTTGCAACTATGCCCCATATGCAATTCAATGAAACATGATAAGAAAGATTGCACGGATAAATGAGTAACCAAGAATATAGGGATACCAAAACAGAAAAAGGAAACTATAAATAGTAGTAATAAAGCTGAGGTGAGTTAGGCATGGGAATTCTAGGAAAAAGAAATGGTGGAATCAATGAATCTAGGTAAACAGATGGGGGAGATGGGAAGAATAGCACTTTCAAATATCATCCATGAAGAAAAACAACCAACTTGGTGGTTAGTACAAGATGACAACACTATTCTACCGAAAGACGAAATACAAGAGGAAGAAGGGTTTCCCTATCTTACTGACATTAGACCATAGAATCAGTTAGTAGTATTGCAAGAAAGAGAAAAAGAAAAGCAGGAGGAACTTGGAGAGACTCCAAACATGAAACTACTAAACATCAATTCAGAGGAAGGTTCGGTGGAAAGCCAAGAGATAGGGAGTATGGATTGAGAATTAGAGTTTGACGAAAGCTTTGAAGAATGCCAAGAAGGCATAATGGCTGAAAGAGGAATTGAGCAAATACCCTCAGCAAGAAAAAACCAAAGGATTAAACCAAATATCCAAAGAGGTCGCAAGCCCAATAAGGAGAAGCTGAAAATAGCAAGGGCAACAAAAGGACAAACCAAATTAGGTCAAACAATCCTTAGAAATGGGAAGGGACTCCCCCTTCTAGGGGAACCATGAGAATCATAAGTTGGAACACTAGGGGCTTGAACGCCCCTCGCAAATGGCACCACTTTAGGTGTCAGATAGGTAGAAATAAGCCATATATTATTATAATTCAGGAGACCAAATGGAGTAAAGAGGAACAAGACAAAAAAATAAAATGGTGGAGAGGTTGGGAAGGATATTGTAAAGAATCAGTAGGAGCATCGGGAGGTCTTGGGATATTTTGGAATCCAGCCTCAGTAAACTGTAAACCCTTGGAGTGTAAAAATAATTGGTCTGTAGTCTCTGTCCAAGTATATCAAGACAATTCAGAACTCAATGTGATCAATGTATATGGCCCTATAGCACCAACAGATAAAAGAATCCTCTAGGGTGAAATCTCCACTTTTCTCAATCATACAGAAGAAGTAAAAATTATAATCGGAGGGGACTTTAATGCCACCTTAAACAACTTAGAGAAGAAGGGAGGACTACAAAATTTGATAAGATCTCAGATAGATTTTCAGGATTTCATAGACCAAAATATGTTAAAAGAGATAAAAACAAGGAATGGAGTTTATACATGGACCAATAGAAGATCGGGTCACTCTGGAATAGCTGAAAAATTAGACAGATTCTTGGTAAAAGGAGAATGGAATCAAGGAATGAATTTGCTGGAAGCTTCAATTCTCCCTTGGAGTGGTTCGAACCATTTCCCAATTCAACCAAAACTCCAACTAGATAAATTTATAGGAGGATCCCCCTTTAGATTCGAAAGAATGTGGATGAGGGACCCAAGCCTCTATGAAAAAATCTCGAATTGGTGGAAGGATGTTTGGATCGGTAACCACTCAAACCTCTTTGCATTTCAAAATAAACTCGCCCATGTTAAAACAAAAGTGAAAATTTGGAACAAAGAACACTTCAAAAATATTTTTCAAGAGAGTGATAAAATAGAAAGCGAGCTCAAAATCCTAAATGAGGAAGTAATCAAGAACGGTATGGGGTAGGAGGAGTATCCTAAGGAAAATATTCTAATGGAAGCCCAAGTGAAAACCCTAGCAAGAATAGAGTGTCATTGGAAGAAAAAATCCAGGGAACAATGGCTCAAAGAAGGAGATAGAAATACCAGGTTCTTTCACAACTCAACCCTAGTCAAAAGAAACACTAACAAAATATTAAACCTGGTGAGAATGATGGGACTCTTGCCAGAAACAATCAGGAAGTAGTGGGATACTTTGAGGCACTTTTTAAAAAAGAAGTTCAAGTGGACTTAGGAATAAGGGAGGAATTCATCAGAAAAATACCAAAATTGATTTCAGACGTAGAAAATAGTGAACTTACCAAACCCATAAGTATGGAGGAAGTCAGAAAAGCAACCTTTCAACTAGGCGTAGACAAATCCCCGGGCCCGGATGGTTTCCCGACATCTTTCTTTCAGACCTATTGGGAAATAATCAAAGAGGATCTAGTCAAAGTAGCAGAAGAGTCAAGGAGGAAAAAAGTAATGCTGGGAGCTATCAACCACACTTTCATAGAATTCATTCCAAAAAATAAGGATGCCAACAAAATGGGGGACTTTAGGCCAATTTCCCTATGTAACACAATTTATAAAATAATCACAAAGATCATCGCCAACAGGCTCAAAACGGTAATAACTAAAATCATCTCAGAAAAAACAAAGTGGATTCATCCCAGGTAGGTCAATTGTGGAAGGGATAATAGTAACCCATGAAACCATTCATTCAACACGAAAATTAAGGCTACCAAGCATGATTCTTAAGCTAGACATTCTAAAAGCTTATGACTGAGTGGACAGATAATTTTTGTTAGAAGTGTTAGAAGGATTTGGCTTCGATAAAGAATTAGTGGGATGGATCAAAAGCTATGTAAATAACCCAAGATTTTCAATACTAATTAATGGTGTAGCCTAGGGATTCATTGATTCAACTCGGGGGATAAGACAAGGGGACCCTCTTTCCCCATTTCTCTTTATCATAATGGCTGAAGCCCTGGGTAGGAGAATTGGTCAGTTCAGAGAAGAAGGCTCTTGGAAAGGAATTGAGGCAGCACCAGGGGTAGGAGCAAGTACTCATCAACAATTCGTAGATGACACCATTCTCTTTGGCCTAGCCACAAGAATGGAGGCTAGAAATATCAAATAAGTATTAAATAACTACAACATACCCTCTAGCCCTTAACTGGAGGAAATCATAAGTTTTATTTCTAAACACTCAACCGAGTCTTCAAAGAGACCTCTCAAGAACACTAGGCATCAAACCGGCCAGCTTACCAGGAAGGTTTCTTGGAATGCCACTATTCACCGGAGCTAACCGCATGAACTATTGGGACAAATTGGTAGAAAATTATAAAAATAAGATGGAACATTGGAAAGGTAAATGGCTAACTTTACTAGGGAGGCTTATCATGGCTAAAATAGTCCTGGAAACAATCCCCATATATTCAATGTCCTGCCTAAAAATCCCCGAAGGCATTGTGGACCGACTCAATCAAATCATGCGAAAGTTCTTTTGGAATGGGCCAAAAGATCTTAATAAAATCCCCTTACTAGCCTGGGACAAGGTTTGGAAACCCTAGGCTTTGGGAGGAGCCAAAATTAGGCAACTAAAAGAAATGAACCTAGCTTGGGGGCTAAATTGGTATGGAAAGTGTACACAAGTAATCACAAATGGGTCAGAATCCTGAGAAAGAAATACCTCGACTCTAATGACCCAATAAGCATAATCAGGGTCCTTAACCCCCCAAGAGGATCAACAATTTTGAATTTCATATAAGAATGTAGAGATATCATATATAAAAACGTATCATGGGAAGTACACAGTGGCAAAAAGGCTTCATTTTGGGAAGATTCGTGGGATGGCCATGCCAAATTAAGCAATATGTTGGGATTGAAGGATATAAAGGAAGAAACCTCTAGAGTATGGGGTCAGAAGATAAGCAGCTATGGGGGATTTGTAGCGGATAATGGGTTGAGGAAATGGAAATGGAGAAACTTAGACACACTCAATGCTCTGATAGTACAAAAAAAGGCCTTGAAAAGGATAATGGAAGTCAGAACTTTCTCAACTAATGAAGGGGAAGATATTTTGAGATGGAGTGCCTCAGCGGATGGCAAATATAAAGTAAAACTAGGTTATAGGATAAAGGAAAAGAGAGGGGAAAGGAAAAATTGGCTCAATACATTATGTTGGGGAAGAGATGTCTTACCTAGGGCCGAAGTGTTCCTATGGTTAGCCTCTCAGGGAAGAATATTAACCTAGGACAGGTTGTCAAAGTTAGGATTTAGAGGCCCTAGCAGATGTGTGATGTGCAAAAACTAAACAGAATCAGCATCCCATCTTTTTCTCACCTGCCCCTATGTCGACTCATGCTGGAAGCACACCCTCAAACTGTTAAATTTCCAAACCCCTATTTCATCAAATCTAAGGGACTGGCTAAATGCGTGGCCAAAAAAGATACACAAAGGGGTTTGCAATAGTATATGGTGAATAATCCCATCCACAGTATGTTGGAAAATTTGGAAGGAGAGATTCAGGTGCATCTTTTAGGAACAATCAATGGGGAAAGAAATACTAACAGGTCACTTAAGTAAGGCAATAGTGGAAATAGTGAACAATGCAGCAAAAAAAAATTCTTTCCCAAAGAATATATTCTCTAATAAAGATATAGAGCTCTCTAACAGGTTCGATGGATTACACATCCCCCCCATAATCAGTACCCTGAAGGCCCCTCAGAAGGGTGAAATCAGATGTGATACAGTATGGCAGGTTCCCCAACCAGGATGGATTAAAATTAATTTTGATGGCATGTCTTTGGGTAATCCTGGAGTAGTGGGCATAGGCTGCGTGGCCCGCAATTGTGAAGGAAAGGTTGTCGCTCAAGAAGAAAGAAATATAGGTTGAGCAACAAACAATGTGGCAAAAATCAGAGCAGCACTCTACGGAGTTGAACTAGGAAAAAAACTCGGAGTACCAAAAATACACTTAGAAGGGGATTCACTAATTATAGTCAATGCCATAAGATGCAACTTCACCCCAAACTAGATACTAAGGTGCTGGCTAATCCCAATACAGACATTGTTGTCTTCCTTCGAGAAATTTCGTGTTAGCCATATATACCATGAAGGTAATTCGGTGGCTGACAGCTTGGCTAAATGTGCAGCATCGAAGCTGGGGCATGGATCGGAACAAGACAACTAAGCCAGGCCTGGGGGAAAGGTCTTGTCAATAATAATGTTGCAGTACCAGTAGTGCATCGACAGTTGTGAAGGCAAGATAATCATGCTTAAAAATCCAAACGATCGTCATAAAAGATGGGTAAATCATCCCTTCAAGATGCTGACAAGGGACTTAAGGCATTTTGGGGTCACTTCGGTTAGAAGGCCTCGAGAACGAAGCACTGGAGTAAAGGATCACTCGTGTGAAGTGACGGTGCCTCTAAAATAGGACTAGAAATGGAATGCATTCAGATATAAGAATAGTATGCATAGTGATAAAAACCATTTCAACAAAAAGCAGTCGGAAAGCTCTGCGATGAGGGATGGATACTCCGGTATTCTTGGAAACTACCACCACCATGATACCGTTCCAAGGTAAAGTAACCAACCTGAGACTTCGTTGCATCTTAACTGTCAAGGATAAGCTGATAGTTAATGCTGTGAAGAAGGTGTTGGGGAGAGAATTCATATGGTCCTTTCACAAGCACCACCTCAACACGGACATAATGAAGATGTTTCTGGTAATCGCTCTCCATAAAGGATTGGTGAAAACAAAGGTAAAAAATCTCTATCAACGTGTCTTTAAGAATACATATTTAGGGGAAATAGATGCAGTAATTGACAACATTGATGACAATGGTCAAACACCCCTGCCGCAACATTACTACCTATTAAAGAAAAGCGGAGGGCAATCGGTCCCAAAATTTCCTATCCTGACTACAGTGGAACCAGAGGCATTAGGAGAGTGTGGCAAGGACATCGATAGCAACCTCAATTTCCTACTTAGTGCAGTTGGGCTTGTAGAGCCACCATCAAAGGAGGAGCTGGGAAATTACATGGCAAGAGAGGGGTTTGATGCGGATAGCGACTCAGAGGAGGACAAAATACTGGTACTTCTGATTCTTCCCGACTTTGGGGAAGATTGGATTGAGGATGATGGCCGGGATGTGGAGGAAATCGTGAACGGGCCGGCCCATAAGAAATGCAAAATGGAGTGCCCGGTAAAGAATCGTGTGACACATGCAAAGCATATGCATAAGGAAGCGGAGGCTCAGGGGTCAGGACATGATGCAAACGACCCCTTGTTCATAGCACTGCGTGGGCCATGGAAGTCGAAAGGTAGAAGGGTTAAGAGGACATAAGCTATGACCGGTAGGAAAATATATTTATGTAATTAGATACATATAAACTAGGCTAGTAGGGAAGAACTGTGTAGTCTATTTTTAAATCTGAAGCCTGAAAGACTTTACAGTGCCGATAGGTAAGAATGTAATAATTTTTTGGTTCGATAATATAAATGGTGTTGGCCATACCAGCTATTAACCTATAAAAAAAAAAAAAAAATTCATGAAAAATCTTGAACATGTCATAATTTAGGGAATGTGATGGCACATTATATGCTCAAAGCTACCTATTATTGGTTACATGTATTTAAGGATCTTTACATTCATGTTAGAAATTTCCATCTTTGTCATGTTACAACCCATTAAGGAGTGTTGCATGTCCATGCCTATGAAACCTTTATAATTGAAATTTACCCTTTTGCATAGCAAGGAACCAAATTTATTGAAGTTATTAATCCTAATGATTTTCTAAGATTATTTTATTTTGATTACAATAGATTATCGTATTCGGTGGATTAAAGCATAAACATTTAGAATTTCTATGACATAAATTATGATCATAATTTTGGAGGAGCACATTATCACTAGGTTTGAATTGCCTTATGTTTTAGTATGCAACAATAGCCTTGCCTTTTATTGCACATAATTTATTGAATAATTTTATGATAGTAATTTTAGGTTTTTCTTCTATTTATTGTTCAAAAGGAAATGGTGTTATTAAATCTAAAAATGTTACACTATGTTTTTCAGTTACCAGATTTCTTTTATCTTTATGAGTAAATGTGATATTGAATGCAAAATCATGACTTTACACCCCATTGCATGTTTACCAACTACTTTTACTTTGATGATTAAAATGTTTTAATACATGATTATGTTTCGATGGAAAATGTGATGAATGAATGTGCAATGGAATATGGATATTTTATGCCTATTTGAGCTATCCAACACTCACATCCTAGTTGGTCAAGGTGAGTCTAGTCAGTTTGGGATTCGGTAAAGTAAACCCTTGGTTGAAGTTTTGGATAATTGGAATGACTGTGTGGTCATCTTTGATTGCTATGGTTGTTTCTTTGGTTTTGGTTATGTGATTAAATGTTTGTATTGAATATAAGTTTTTTGTGCATTTATATTTATATCGATAAGTATATATACATTGAGTGTATATATGTATGTGGAAATGATAACTCATGCATCTGAGCATATATGTGTGTGTATATGTAAGTAGAAATACTTATGCATACCCATACATGGATACACCATATGTATGGGGATATTGATTGGAAATATATAACATATATGTATATATATACACATTTTTTGTATAAACCCATTGATGAATATGAATATATGTGTGTAAATTATGAATATTAAAACAATAAATAATATATATAGGTATATATACATACATATTAATAAAATATATATATATGTATATATATATATATATTGTTAACATATATATGAACGACAATTAATGGTTTGAATGTATTAATATATATTAATGCACATGTGTATATATATATGGAATTTTTATTGTTGCATTCTTAGCACTGAATATAAGTGCATAGGTTACTATATTTTTGCATCTTTTAATAAAATGTTGCACCTATATTTGCACCACCATATAGGATGAAATGAAATTCTTTTAAATATAAAATTGTTGTGAATATTGTTGAGTTATATGCCACATTTGAACATCATCTAGAAGGAGTTGAAAGAGTTAAACTAAGAGCTTATATTGAGGCTGCATAAAGGTAGTGATAGAAGCTTAGGAAAATTCATAGTCTCCTTAAGAAATACGTTGAAAATATTTGAAACCGAAGCATAATATTGAGGGCCAATTTAGTAGCCAATTAATGGTGATAGGGGGCACATGTATGGAAAAAAATACATGTAGAAAATTGAAGAGAAGAACAAAGTCGCATAACAGTCAGATTTATGTGGAAAATCCTAGTAAAAATATACCACTAAAAAACCACAGGAAAAATATCTTTCATATTGATTCTCAGGAATTACAGAGTTACAACAACCTCAAATGAGATCTAGCCCCTTCTTCAAAAGGAGGGAAAGAATACATCTCAAATATATTCTAGCCTTTAGCCTTCTTTCTACTACTTACAAATGAGGGAACACTCCTCTATTTATATACAGATTTGAGAAACTTAATGCTATAATTAAGTTCTCAAATTTTCCACCTCTAACCCTTCCAATGCCACCACTATAGTCATATTATTGACTAAGCCTATATGTGGCTCTCAGTAATCTACAAGATTTACACATATTGAGTCCAACTTGATTCTACTATAATCACTTAATAATTTACTAAGTCAACACAATATGACTCACTCAACTACATGTATGACACATATAGGAGTAGAGTCCTAATTGAAAACAACTTGTATGACACATACAAAATTAGAGTCCTAATTGACTTCACATTCCAACATTCTCCCACTTGAAATCAAATTTCAAACTCATGAATAATTCCTCTACTGAAAGACCATTGCCAATGCTACCTATCATCACATAATTTGTACACCAAGAGAATTTCTGCACCAAATGAACTTCTCTCTACCAATAGGTTTCATCATAATATCTGCAGGGTTTACATCAGTGTGAATCTTGGCCAAAGAGATTTTTCCTCCTCCCACCACTTTACGAACAAAGTGATATTGAATATCAATATGCTTTGTTCTGGAATGGTATGTTGAGTTCTGTGCTAAGTGTAAAGCACTTTGACTGTCACAATGCAGTACCATGTTATCTTGCTTCACTTTCAATTCACCCAAAAGTCTATGAAGCTAGATTGCCTCCTTGCTAGCTTGTGTTGTTGCCATATATTTTGCCTCAATAGTAGACAATGCTACCACTGTCTGTAACTTTGACATCCAACTAACACCTCTAGCTAAAGAGAAAACATAACTTGTTGTAGACTTTCTCTTATCTCTGTCTCCACCAAAATCCGCATCCACATACCCATTAACTTGAAGAATACTCCCATTGTAACAAATAGTAGAATCTGAAGTTCCTCTCAAATATCTGAGAATCCACTTCATAGTTGTCCAATGATAAGTACCAGGATTCACCATGTACCTACTGACAACTCCCACTTCTTATGCAATGTCTAGTTTGGTGCACACCATGGCGAACATAAGGCTTCTAATTGCTGATGAGTATGGTACATGAGACATCTATGTCTTCATTGCTTATGTGCTAGGGCACTATTCCGAAGATAATTTAATATGAATAGGAAATGGAGTACTAACTAGTTGTACATTCTGCATATTGAAGCGTTGCAAAACCTTCTCCACATAAGTTTTTTGTGACAACCATAATTTCCTATTATTTCTATCCCTATGGCTCAACTAGTTATTGTTCTTTTGGTTGATCTTCATCTAGTTGCTCTTCATCAAGCACATCTAGATAATCGTCACGTTTTTCCACCTCTATTGGAATAACTTCCATACCTTGTTTTTCTTCACCTCTTTGCATTGATTTTCATTAAAATAAACATCTCGGCTAACAATAATTTTGTGGGCAGCAGTATCCCACAATTTGTACCCCTTTATACCTTCTACATAGCCAAGAAAAATACATTTTGTGGACTTTATTTCTAGCTTATTTCTATTCTCTTTAGGAATATGTACATAAGCATTAGAACCAAAAACACAAAGAAATGAATAATCAACTGGTTTACCTTTCCATATCTCTTCAGGAATTTTATTATCAAGAGTTGTAGTGGGAGATCTATTGATCAAGAAACAAGTTGTATTTATAGGCTTCACCCCAAATTTTTTTCTCCAAACCAACAGTGCTCAACATGCATCTGGATCACTCCATAATTATACGATTCATGCATTCAACAACACCATTTTGTTGTGGTGTCCTCACAACCATCAATTTCCTTGCAATGCCATGCTCACTTCAAAATTTGTTAATTTCTGTTGAACAAAACTCACTTTTGTTATCAATTCCCAAATATTTTATTGTCTTACCTTTTTTATTCTCTACCAGAGCCCTAAACCTCCTGAAACAAGAAAACACTTCAGATTTCTTCTTGAGAAGATAAATCCACACCTTACAAGAATAATCATCCATAAATGAAACAAAATATGATGAACCCCCAATAGATGTTACAGGAGCTTCCCAAGTATCTGAATGAATTAAATCTAATACATCTTTGCTTCTGGTATTACTTCTAGAAAAACTCAGTCTATTTTGTTTCCCAAACAAATAATGTTCACAAAAACCCAAATCTTTAGATTTTGCACCTGGGAGAAGATTTTGGTCTAGTAGTACCTTTAGACCTCATTCACTCATGTGGCCTAGCCTTTGATGCCAGGTTGATAATGAGTCCATCTCTGCATCAGATACCACAACAACCTCTCCAATGTCAATTTGTCCAACCAACATATAAAGATTGCCAACTTTTTCTCCCTTTAGCACAACCAAAACTCCCTTTGTTACCTCGAGACAACTATTTTCACCACCGAATCGATAACCTTGTTCACCAAACACTCCAAGTGAAATTAATGTTTTCTTTAAACCAGGTACATGTCTAACATGCTGAATAGTTATAACTACTCCATCAAACATCTTGATTCTTACCGTTCCTTCACCAACAACTTCACATGGTTTGTCATTTCCCATGTAAACTATACCACTAACACAAGACCGATAACTAGAAAACCAATCTCTGTGTTGTGTCATATGAAAGGAGGCACTAGAGTCAAGAATCCAAACATGAAGTAAAGAGCTTATCAGATTAGCAGTTAATACCTCTCCATATTCCAATGGTGTCTGAACTTCAGCAGTGTTTGCCTTAGATGCTGGTGTACTAGGATTCTCCTTGGTTGATTTTGGAAACCTACAATCCTTCTTGACATGTCCATTTTTGCCACAATTCAAACACTTTACCTTTTTTCGCCACTTGGATTTGGACGTGATTTGTCCACGCTCAATATTTTCTCTTTCCTGAGTTCTACCTCTTGCAAAAAAAGCTTCATTTGAAGATGATCCTTGAGATGTCTTCCACCTTGAATCTTCAGAGATTAAAGCAACCACCACATCTTCAAAGACCAGCTTCCCACTTGGTGCAAAATTACTAAGAGCCATAACCAACTGATCCCAACTATCTGGCAAGGAGCATAGTAATATTGTTGCCTTATCTTCTTCATCAATTTTCACACCCACTGAAGCCAACTTGCTTGTCAGTGTGTTGAAATTAGTGAGATGATCTATGAAAAATGAATTGTAACGCATCCTCAAATTATACAACTGTCTTCGTAGAAATTTTTTGTTTTCCAATGATTTTGTCTCATACAACTTTGCAAGCTTATTCCACAAGTCATGAGCAAATTTCTCTTCTACAGCATTGAATAGAATTGAATCTGCTAGAGATAACTGGATTGTTTCTCTAGCCACGCTATCCATGGTAACATGCTCATATTTACAGGTTTATATGCTACTCCTTTAAGAGCTTTGTCACATCCATCCTTCACCAGCAAAGCTTGAATCTTGAGCTTCCATAGAGAAAAATTAAAATCATCGAACTTATGCACCTCAAATCTAGTAACAGTTGTTCCTGCCATTGCTCACCTCTCAGATTAAACAACTTATACAAAATAGCCTATGCTCTGATACCAATTGTATGGAAAAAAATACGTGTAAAAAGTTGTAGAGAAGAAAAAAGTCGCATAACACTCAGATTTACGTGGAAAAACCTGGTAAAAATATACTAGTAAAAAACCATGGGAAAAATATCTTTCGTATTGATTCTTAGGAATTAAAAAGTTACAACAACCTCAACTCAAATGAGATCTAGCCCCTTCTTCAAAATGAGGGAAATAATACCTCTCAAATCTATTCTAGCCTTTAGCCTTCTTTCTAATACTTACAAATGAGGCAATGCTCTTCTATTTATATACAAATTTGAGAAACTTAATGCTATAATTAAGTTATCAAATTTGCCACCTCTAACCCTTCCAATGCCACCACTATAGTCATATTATTGACTAAGCCTATATGTGGCTCTCAATCATCTACAAGATTGACACATATAGAATCCAATTTGATTCTACTATGAATCACTTACTAATTTACTAAGTCAACACAATATGACTCACTCTACTGCATGTATGACACATATAGGAGTAGAGTCCTAATTGAAGACAACCTGTATGACACATACAAAATTAGAGTCCTAATTGAATTCACATTCCAACAACACATTGATTAAGAGTTGTAATACAACTCAAATTCTTATGAGTTAATACCATTTTTTGTTGTTAAAGGAGTCACCCAAGTTGCCTATATTGAGATGTAACCAATGCAAGAGATAACTACATAAAAATAACAGTAAAGACAAATGAAAATACGGAATCAACTTGGATAAGTTCACTGTCATGTTGCCAAGACTTTGAATTGGTAATGGAGAGAGAAATAAGTCAATTCAAATTGACTTAGCATAAAAGGTGGATTTTTTATTATTGGTGTTGGCAGCACATAGGAAACATTTGCAAGGAATTTTAATATATAAAATGCTGCACCATGAGGATATATGATGAAAATAGAAGTAAAAAAGTTGTGTTGGAAGGCCATACACAACTAAATAAAAGCATAAGACTTTGTCAAAATCCACGATCTGGTTGAAGCTTGAAAGAAGTCGACTTGGTATGCAAATAAAAAACCTGTAGGTAAACATTTTTGTCCTTTGACTTAGTAAAATAGTAAGTGCTATTAGTTTAAAGGATGACTTAGCCATATTAGAGAAGCTGGAAATGAAGGGATTGTATATGTGTTTGCATATTAATTGTTTGAGCAGCCACATTTCATTTTTGTAGGCTTATTTGATGCATTTAGAGGAGAAGTTGGTTTTTGCTATTAAGTGGTGGTAGTTGGAAGAGAAAAGGTGGTGGATTGAAGAGCTTGTTTGTAGCAATAAGTTTCTCAAATTTTAGTATAAATAGAGGTAGCATCTTTACCTTTTGGTTATTCTTATTCATTCGTATTTTTGTCATTCATTCTTTGAGGAACATTGTTGTAGTTTTTTGTGCAAGCAAGTTGTTCAAGTGCATTAGTCAGGAAAGTGAGATTGCTTTGAAATTTTGTATTTGTTGAGATTTTTGTGAGAGGCTAGAATTGATGATAGGCTGAACATAGAAGGAGCAACAAGTGTGACTGCGAGAATTGAGCTTGGGAAGCAATATTTTCATTTGGAGCTATAATTCCAGGCGTGCTGATTTTATTACTCTATTATTTTTATGTTGAAATCATATTTGTCTATGAATGCAATTGTTTGAAGAAAAGATGATTTATATGCATGATGAGCTTGCTTGAATGAGCTTAGATTATTTCTTAGTTTGGATGAACTTGCTTGAACTTGGGTGAAGTCTTGTTTGATGAAACCTTATTGCTTGATATAAATATATATATAATCTCTATGATGGAATTGGGTGGTTATGTTTGCTATTGGAACAATGCCTGGGATGACAAATTCCATAATTATGCTTGCATGAATTGTGAAATATGATAAATGATATTGTCTTGGAGTACTTAAATAAATATGCTAGTTTTGAACATGGGTGGTTATTTTAATTATTCCTGGGATTAGGATAATCCGTGGATGGGATTAACCTAGTTGGTCACTTAGATATGTGAACATGTGTGGTTAACTTGGTTGTTCTTACGGTTAGGATAATCTGTGGATGAGAGTAACCTAGTTGGTCACTTTGTTATGTAATTACCTTTTTGATTGAATGTAATGATTTGAAATAGTATGAGTGGTCAAAAATCTTGAGCTAAGGGGTGGTTGAACATACGACCTGGACTTGAAGTAGTGAGTGTTGAATTATTTGACCAAAGTAGTGTAAGTAGCCACTATTTACTCTATTGGTTCACTGTGATCTAGGTTTGCATAACTGGGCTAGGAATGCCATACATGTAGGTTGTAACCAGTGTATGGTAGCTCTAGTTATGTAGGACACAACACCATGCTCAGAAAGGCTAGTATTATGAGGTTACAAAATCAATCTCTTCGTTGAAGGGTAGGATCATCTTACCAGTTAGGTAGATGTGCAGGGGACCGCAATAAGTTTATGGTTGGCGAAAAAGTGCTTGAGTGATGCTCTTCCTCATACAGTTGGTGATCAATATTTGAGGATGTAAGCACTAGTATTGGAGACACCTAGGATGTATGCACTGGTATTGGGGACATCTAGGAAGTATGCACAAACAATGGAGACATCCAGATCATTTATATTTTGTTTGTATCTCTGTTTCATTAAAGCTCTTGGAAGCTATGTATGCATTCACGTTCTCTATCTTTATTGATAAATTGTAAATTGGAAAATGTTATCATTACATGGCATTATGCAATATGAAATTGTTACTTGGGATTTTGTAATGTTTCTTTTGTAAATACAATGGAAGATTGAAATGGGATTATTTCAAATGTGCGTCTTGCTATTGAAATAGAAAAGAAAAAAAATATTGCTATAAATTAAAAGCTTATACTATTCACATGTGGGTTAAGAATTAGGTAAATTAATTGGTTTAAACATTGAGCTTGTTACACGTGGTATCAGAGCTACCAATTTCATCACTGGAAACTATGAGCTCATTATGCAAGATTTTTGCAAACTTTGTTAGTGGTTAAAATGTTTTATGCCAAGATGGCAAGGGGAAAAAGAACAAGGGAAACAATAAGGAAACCAATTTCCTAAAAATTATCTAAATTTGGGACTAGGAAGAATCGCCCCCCTAGAGGTTGAAACTCTTAAACCAACCACTCCTTAAGAGACACCCTTGGATTGCAAAAGTTATGCAACAAGGTTCAGTAGGAAGATTAAGGAGGATTACCTATGAGTATCTCCACCTCGCAAAAGTGTTTGAATGAATTTGAGGGTGAGAAAGAACTAAAGTGAACCCTCTTAAAAACCTATAGTTGCAAAGAGTCAAATATTATGAATAAGGATACTATGAGTCTACAAATATGATTTTTGTTTATTCATACAAATGCTTAAATTTTTAGCATAAAATGGAACTTCAGTCAAGGTAGAAAAGTCAAATAATAATTGAAATCAAGAGTAAAGAGTTGATACCTTAGAGTTTAGATCAGAGATCAAAATGGGTTAGAAAAAGAAACAAATCACACAGGTGAAGACACATTTGACATGGGGATCCTCAAAAAAGCTCATTTAACACATCAATAAATGGGGCTTTGCAGATATGGGATATGCTTATACTATGGTTAAAAGTCTATTAGTATACATGGAAAAGAGAATTGGAATGAAATAATATAATATCTCTTAGCTTGTAAATTTGTTGATTATTTATTAGATCTCATTATTGTAGATCCAAATGTTGATTCTGAGAGATTAGAGGGCAATGATGAATCCAATTTTGGAAAAAAAGAGTATATTTAAGGTATATCGTGGATGGTAAGAAAGGAAAGTAATGGTCATTCAACTATCAAAATCCAACAAGGAAAATGTTAAATCTTTCAATCAAATTAGAGGAAATAGAAGATTACATGAAGTTCAAAGATGATATGATGTTATATGTCTTGGAAATACTAAGTTGTGAAAGAAGAAAACTTATGGATCTAGAAAAGATTAGACAAGGATTCAACAAAGTTTAACAATGTATTTTTAGTTTGAGAGAAATTTTGAATTCTCCATAAGAGATGGTTCAAAAGCCCTATATCTAAAGTCTCATACTCAATAACCACAACAAGGTTGTTGAAGATAAAGGTTAAGGTATTGGAACTATTAGTGAAATATTTGGAATGGTCTAGAAAAGTTAGAGATTTTTGATCAAATGGGAGAGAAGTAATTACAACTCAATTTTATAGTTTCTTGTGTCAGAAGACAACTGTGTTTAATATTAATGCTTGGGAAAAGGTTAGGTGTTATGCTTATCCAAGAAAGGCAAGATTATCACTTATGAAATAGGAAAGGGGAGATTTATAAACAAAACCATGCTCCACATGATTTTGAGCTATCAACAAATGTTCATGCTTGGTAACCTATTTATGTATTAATAACTTGGACATCTTTTGGGGAATAACATCAAACCAACATGATCTAACAAGAATTGTTTATAGGTGTAGTTTTATGGAGCTCTCTTTAGGTGTTGGTGATGCAGTTTTTTCAAATTCAGTGAAGGTGGGAAGTCTAGGTGCAACAGTTAGCATTAATGGCAGTCAATTTGTTGATGGTGGGGTGATGTTAGTTGGTTCTTTGGCTGATGGTAATTGGTGTGGGTCCCTATTTTTGGTTGAGAAAGGGGCCCCCAAGGTACCTTTTTTGTCACACTTATTTTTGTCCTCTTTTGAGTTGGAGATTCCTATTGCTGAAAAGACTAGGTGTGGTCAGACTGGAGTTGCTACGGATGTGGGTCTCAAATATTCTTGTTCTATGCCTATGATTCTTGTTGGTATGGGGTGAAATCTATCCCCCGAGGCTTCTCTCAAGTGGTGAAACCTTTTTGGCACGAAACCGAAAGGTAAAATTTCTTTGTCTCCTGTGGGTTTTCATTGTAATGCATCTACCGACGAATTCTCTATCTTGGTTCTTGATTGCATTGTTGAGAAGAGTGTTTCAAATATGGAAACTGTGTTGCTGAGCAAGTTTTTTTGGTCCTCGTCCACCCATTAAATTGTTTCATAAATTCTCCTTGAATTGATGGCGTCCTAAGGGCCAGGTAGATGTAGTTGCTATGGCAAAGGGGTTCTTCTCGTTCTCTTGCAACTATGAGGATGACCTCATTATGGCCCTTACCGGTGGAACTTGGTTTATTGGAAAGTCATCTCTAGTGTTGAAAGATGGGAACCTGGGTTTAATCCCAGTTCTCGTTCTTTCTCGATGGCTCCAATTTAGGTCAGACTCTTGGACCTCCAATTAGAATTCTAGGATGAGGATGTTTTTAAAGAGATTGATAGCACCTTTGGAAACTTATTATCTATTGATCAAATAATTTCTTCGAGAAAGCACATGGTGTATGCTCATTTCTATGTGAATGTTGATCATTCAATTTACCTTCCTTCTATTATGAAGATTAACTCTAAACTTGGTGTTTGGGAGCAAATGGTGGAATTTGAGTCCATTTCATTTGCTTGTTTTGTCTACAAGAAAGCTAGGCATTGGGAAAAAAAATATTTGTTGAAGGTTCAAAAGATATCATTGAAGGAATGGAGGTATAAAGAGCAAGTTGTGGCACCTATGCTTGCTACCAAGGATGCAATGGTTAATGTGAAGTCTCTTCAGGATCTTTATGATAACAAGGAGGAAGCATTTATAAATATTTCTCTAGAGAAGCATAGTTTAGATATTAAACCTTCAAGGATGAGCTTCAGTGACATTCCTAAGTTGTCTAGTCAAGTTAAAAATGAGTTCTCTAATGAGATGGTTCTTCCTGAAACTAAGGGAGCTAGGGAGATAGAGAATAGCTCTATTGTTGCTGAAATTTCCTCTCTTTGTAAGAAGCTTTCAGGAGATTTAATCTTTGTTAAGGAGTGTAAAGTTGCTTCCCCTTTAGTAGCCTCGAAGAATAGTGGTTTGATGTCACCCCTTGTGGTTAATGTTATTGCCTCTTTGGTGGAAGAATTTGAAGGCCAATGTTTGAATAGTAAATCTTCTCAAGTGCAATTTTGTGATCCAACTAATACTCCTTTCATGATGGTGAAAGGTAAAAATAGAAATAAACACTCCCCCCTCTAGGATTTTCTAGTACTATGGCTAGGATTTTCTAGTACTATGGTTCAGAGCCTAGAGGAAAGGTAGACCTCCTTCCCAGGTTACTCCAGATAAGGAATGTAGAATGGATATAGCTGATGGTACTTAGAGTACTTTTCTTGAGATGTGATTTGAAGAGAACCCCTCATAAGTTCTCATGAAGATAACCTCTTGGAACTTGAGAGGGTTAAATAACCCTCACAAACATGATCTCCTTTATAACTTGGTAAGGGATCATAGACCTAATATTATTTTGATTTAGGGAACTAAAATGGGGGCTAACAAATTGAGTAAAATCAAGAATAGGCTCTTTTAAGTCTAAGCTCTTTTAAATCTCAAATTTATTTCAAAAAATAGTTGGTTATGGGGGATTTTAATACCCCCTAAGTGAATTTGAGAAGGGGGGGTCCCAAATTATGGATGATAGTAGGTTTGATCTTATGAATCTTATTAATGATCATGCCCTGATGGATTTAGATCTTCAAGGACCCTCTTATACTGGTCCTAATAGAAGAGTTGGTGAGGCTCTTATTTAGGTTAAGCTCGATCATGCTCTTCTTTCTCTGGATTGGTTTCTTTCCTATTCTTTTTCTCTTTCTACTCTAACTAGGTTGGGATTTGATCATTTTCCTCTCTCCCTTTTGGCAAATATTTTGGGTAGAAGGAAACCCTTTCTATTTAGATTTGAGAAAATGTGAGCCTATCATCTTGAGCTCAGGGATAAAATTCAATCTTGATGGAACATTTGAGTTGATGGCTCTACTATGTTCATGTTGGCAAAAAATTTAGCTAATGTTAAATCCAATTTTCGCAAGTGGAATAGGTCTTCCTTTGATTTGATTTTGGATGATAAAGCTTCTATTAAGGAGGAGCTTCAAATTGTTTAGCAATATATTCAATTGATTGGTTATGATCCTACTCTTATTCAATGTGAAAATATTCTTCTTTGTAGGTTGCATAACATAGATGTTAAGGAGGAAGAATTGTAGAAACAAAGGTTGTGGGTTATGTGGTTGAAAAGTGGGGACATAAATAACAGATTTTTCTATCTCTTAATGTTAAAACATTGAGCCTCGAACCATATCAATTCTATCAAATTTAATAATCAGGTGCTGGAAAATGACGAGGAAATCATGTAGGTTGCAACCTCTTTTTTCTCTGACTTCTTGACTGTGGATAATGTGTTGGATCTTGCTTGTAACATTAATCTTTTAAATGACATCCCTCACATCATTTTTGAATACTTGAATAGGCAGCTAGTTTTCATCCCTTTGGATGATGAAATCAAAAGTGTGGTTTTCTCTTTAAAGGTAATAAGGTGCTTGGGATTGATGGATTCCCCATGTTCTTCTTTCAATCTTATTGGGAAATTATGGCCAAGGATGTGTCAAATCCCACTAAAGCACTCTTTGGAAGAAATAATCTTCTGAAAGAATTATATTCTCTTTTATTTTTCTTCTGAAGAATAAGTTGGGGTCTTCTTCTTTTAGTGAGTTCCACCCTATAAGCTTGTGTAATTTTATTTATAAAATATTTTCTAAAGTGTTTCCTATGAGATTACAAAAGGTTCTTCCCCAAATCATTTTGATTCAAAAAAATGGATTTATGCCTAGTAGGAAAATAATTTATTCAATTCTTACTGTGCATGAGAATATCCATTTCTTGACGGTTAATAGGCAGGTGGATTTTCTTTTGAAGCTAGATCTCCTCAAAGCCTATGACAAAGTTGATTGGGGGTTTCTCCTTAAGATTATGGAAGCATTTGGGTTTGGGGAGAAGTTGGCACTATTGGTTAGGAAGTTAATTTATACTCTATATTTTTTGTCTTAATCAATGGCTCCCCCTCTCCTTTCTTTTCTTGCTCAAGGGGTTTGAGATAAGGAGACTCTTTTTCTCCCTTTCTCTTTATCATTATGGTGTAATATATTGGTAGATTAATCCAAAAGTTGATTAATGATAGTCTTATGATAGGCGTTTCTCCTTCTAGCAATCAAATATGCTCCCATTAACAGTTTATGGTTAACACCCTCATCCTTGGTGAGTATTCCACCAAAGAGGTGAAAGTTGTCAAGATTTTTTTGTAGAATGATGAAGTTGCTTTGAGGCAAAAAATTAGTCTTCCCAGGAGTACCTTATTTTTTCTCAATACTCCTGAGCCTAGGAAGTGCATAATTGTGAGAATTTTGCAATGTTAGATTGGATAATTGTCATCTTCATACTTGGGTCTCCCACTGTGCTCTAATGTTGTTACTAGCTCCTTTTGGCATGGTTTGATTGACAAGTTTAATTCAAAATTGTCTAGGTGGAAGGGATCTTTACTAAGTGAAGCTGGTAAAGTTCAATTGATTAAATGTACTTTCCAAAATCTCTTAGTTTATGCGTTGAGCCTTTTTCAAATGCCCAGGAAGTTTGTTGATAAGATTGAAAGTATGCAATTTTTTTTAATTTGGTCAAGGGTTGAAGAGAAGAAAAGAATGCATTTGGTGTCTTGGGATGATGTCTACAGGCCTAAAAAATTTGGAGGCTTAGGTATTTTTAAAATCAAAGAATTAAACTTCGCCTAAATGGCTAAGAAACTTTGGACCCTTATCTCTGGCAACAGTGAATGGGTTCACATCTTCTCTAGCAAATATCTTCATGGTGTGGATCATATCAGGGATCCCCTTACTAGTGGCTTTACCCCCCCTTCTGGAGTTGCCCTATAGAATTTCATGATTAATTCTAGAAGTATTATCTCTAAGGGATTGCGGTGGCAATTGGGAAATGAAAGAAGGATTGGTGGATTGGTAATGGCCCCCTCAAAGATGAGATTTGGGTGCTTCCCTTTCCTAACCTTTGTATTCATTCTTTTGAAAGATATGTTGTTGATTACATTGTTGATGGTTCCTAGAAAAAGGCTTCATGATATTAATCTAGGGTTGGAGGTTCTTTCTAAAGCGTTATCTTTAGTTCATATCCCAACCTTTTCCCCTATTGATAAGGTGGTGTGGCAGTTGTCTTCAAGTGGAAATTTTTTAGTTTCTTCAGTATTCTCTAACCGATTTTCCTTCATTGTCCTTGTTCCTTTTTGGGCGTCTCTTTGGTTCCCTAAGTTGATTCCTAAAGTGAATTTGTTTTTCTGGTTACTTTTCCAAAAAAAATTCTCACTATTGATAACCTTTTGAAAAGGAGTTTTATGATGCCTAACATTTGTTTTCTTTGTGAGGAGGCTACAAAGGATGCATACCATATTTTGGTTGGTTGCATGTATGTGGTGTATGTTTGGGCCCATGTGCTTTCTCTCTGGAACTTACATTGGGTCTTCCCTTCTTCTATCAAGGATATTTGGTCTCAAAGGTTGGCTCTGTCTTCTACTCCTTATTTGGCCTTCCTTTGGTCTCTTATTCTACCTCATGTGGCCCGAGATATTTGGTTGGAAAGAAACAACATAATTTTTAGGGATGCCTCTCTTCCCCCTATCAGGCTTTCTTATAAGATTTATGTTGCCATCAAATAAAATTTTCTCTCTGAGGTGTCTTTTTAGAATGTCTCTTCTTGTGACTCTTTTGTCTCCTATAATTGGAATCTCTCTTGTGATATTTCTCTTCCTTGAATAAAGGCAAGGCTTTTAGGAAGGATGTTGTTTGACAAGCTCCTCTTGTTGGTTGGGTGAAAGTCAATTTTGATGGAGTTGTGAAAGGAAATATGAGACGTATTGGTTGTGGGGGAGTGTTGTGTGACTCTAATGGTAGGTTTGTTTTTGTGGTGGTGCTCTCTTTGGGAACCTAGACAAACCACTTTGTGGAAGCATCAACTGCCTATCATGGTTTGAAATTAGCTCAATCTAAAGGCTTTAGGAAGATATGGCTTGAAGGCGATTCTTTAAATGTCATAAATTGCCTTAAAAATATTAACCCCCCTTGTTGGTCTATTGAATATATCATTATTGATGCTTTGGCTATATTGAATACCTTTGAGAATTTTTATATCTCTCATATTTATTGTGAGGGTAATGGGTTAGTAGACAAGTTTTCAAACTTTGAGGTTCTTGAGCCTAGAGTGTGGGATAGAATAGACCCCCTTCCCACTGATATTCAAACTATAGTCAATCATGAAATGCAAGCTATATAGGGAGGGGGTTCCCTTTATGATTATCTTATGTCACATGCTGATTCTCATGCATAATTTCACATTTCAGTGTGATTTTTTGGAGGTGATATCATTTCTATTTAATAATCTTTTCGATATCCAAAAAGGTTTGTATTTAAGGATAACGATGATTCCTAGTATTTTTGGTACTTCCACATAGATTTTGGGTGTCTGTAGAGCCTTTTCCTTCTCAAGGCTTGTTCTCTTTTGCATTATTTTCAAACACCTAAATTTGTGGCTCTGGTTTGTGATTATAATGGGTGGTGAAAGGAATCAAATTGAGCCTATTTTATGTGATAATACTAAAAGAAACAAGAAGATATATGGAGTCTTTTGGAGGAGGGAGGTATCACCCCTTACATTGAAAATATTCATGGATTTGATTTGGTGGCATTGCAAGCCTTTGTTAATGGATATAAAGACAAAGTGCTAAGGGTGTTTGGTTTGGAATTTAGCATCATAGAGGAGTTGATTGGAAGCATTACTAGCTTGGAAATTGAGGGTACAAAGGTGTTCAAGGATAAAAATGAGTCCAATGTTTTCATGACGTCGTTCTTCAAGAGGAATGAAAGGGAGCAACTGCAAAAGGCTAAATGTGGTTGCTTTGATCATAGTTCCATAAAATCCATTTGGGGTGATCTGGCCATGGAAATTATGAGGTACATAACTCTAGACGGTCATTTTTTGTTCTCTTTGATTACCATTTTGTGTTATTAAACCATTTTAGACATAAGAAGAGGGCGTATTTCTCGTATTATCCTTTGGATTCTTTAGAAAATGGAATTAAGGACTTTAAAAATAAACCCAAGCATCCCATTTTTCATGAGGGTTTAATTTTTCTTATTATGGATTTTGCTATCTTTCACCATTTCAGAAGAACACAAGAAAATCATTAAACGTCCTAAACAGTCGAAGTTTGGTTATGATACAGGTTTTGATATGCGTTTTGTGTATAAGGAATCAAAATATAGGTCAAATTACTCTATGGAGATGCTCTCAAATCCTCCTAAGGATTTTGATCCAAATCTCAAAAAGAAGGTGAAAAATTCTTAGCAGCCCTCTAGGTCAGAAGGGTATCTTATTGGTAGCGAGGAGGATGAGATCCCCAAAGTCTTTTCTAAAAATCAAAAGGTTAAGAAAGGTAAATTCCTATCTCCTTATATTAAGAAGTTGAAGGATAAAGGTGAGGGCCTTTCTTTTGGTAAGAAGAATATGACTGAGGTTGATGAAGTTTGTGAGGAGGTTGAGTCTCCTGTTTCAAAGTGGAAGAGGAAGAAGCGACTGCATGGTGGTAATAGTCTGAAGAAGGCCAAGGGTGAGGTGTGGTCTGGTAGCAGGAAGATTAGGCCTCAGGAGGATGATGTTAGTGAAGATCTTGATGGGAGTCCAAATGATGATCACTAGTTGTCTACCAATCTTGATGCAGCTAAGGAGTTGGAAAATCTTGATGCTAGTGAGGTGGAGAAGTCCAAACGTATAATAAGGTCACAAATGTTTTTTATAAAGGTTAAAAAGTTTTGCAGGAAGTGCAGGAAATTTAGGATGCTCCTAAGGATAATTTGGCTAATGACAGGGATATCTTCAATTGAAACTCAGAAGATTTATCGAATGTATTGGGCATGGCGAAGGATGGTTCAATCATTTTCTTCAAAAATTTTAAATGGTTCTTTAATGATTTGAACCTTACCAATGTTAAGGTTAGATCTTTTGTTAATAATGCTAGGGTAAATAATAACTCTTAAGGTTCTTTTGTTCAAGACCAGGTAAGCCAATTGTTTGATGTTTTGAAGACTGCTACTTACGAGATGCTAAAATTGAAGAGGAAATTTGAGTATAAAATCTTGGTCCTGGAAGAAAATTTTCAAAGGCTTATGAGAATCTAGAAAATGTGGTTAAATGCAGTAGGTTTTCTCTCAATGATAATGTCGAGGGTCTCCAATTTCTCAATGAAAGAGCTAGATTGTGGAAAGGGGACTCTTTAGGTGTGCAAAAAGAAGTTGTTGGTGGTTTGGTGGATCTCCCCAAAGACTTGAAGGGGGGAGAAAATGAAAAGGTCCCCTACATTTGTACGTGCAAAAATACTAAAAATAATAAGGAGTTTGTTGAGGTAATGGATATGCACAGGAAGATTATAGCTAGTGATCCTGAAGTAGCAAATATTCTGAAAAAATTGTAATTGTCTGTTGGGTCTGTCTTGTTTTTTGGCTTGTTATTCACTTGTTTTTTTCTTATGGTAGGATTCTCAGTTTGTTTTGATTATCTTTAAAATCAGTGGTCTTTCTTGCTCAAGGTTTTAGGGCCCCTTCAAAAATTTCTTTTCCTATAATAAAAAACATGAATTGTTACTCAACCAATATAATGCTCATTAGAAGAAATAGATTGAGCTGAAAATGGACTATGACTTTGGAAAAGATTAAAGGGTGAAAGAAAGCCAAATTGTAACAAGAATAGTTGAATTTTTTTTCAATATTGTGGTGTAAGGACCATGGAGTGTATCATATAGTTATCCATCTCTTTTAAGGATCTTTTCTTACATTCAACAACACCATTCTATTGAGGAGTATAAGGAATTATGTGTTGCAAAATCTTATTTGATGTACAAAAATTCTCAAACATGATGTCAACATACTCACCTCCATTATTTTTTTGAAGAATCTTGATGAATTTCATTGATTTTTTCAGAAAGCCTTGAAGTCTATAAATTTGTTTAAGAGTTTATATTTTTTCCAAAGGAAGTAAACCCATGTATACTTAGAGAAGTCATCTAGATGAAAGTTAGAACTATCTAGCCTTAGTTAAAGATGGATGTGGAAATTTTCTTGATACATAATTGTGAAAAATATCAAAAACCTATGTATCCCTCCATTCTTTGTCTTTGTCAAATATCTCTTTAAGACACTTCCCATGGGTATAACACTCACATATACCCTTAGAGAATCTAACTCTAGGAAACTCTATGGCCATATCCTATTATCTAAGCTATTCAAAGTAGTGGTAGTTAAGGTGGCCAAACCACTCATGCATAATTTTCTAACTCCATCCAAGAATGAGTAAGCAATATTTTGGAGAAACATCAAGTAAAAATTATGAGGTTTATAACCTGTCTTTGTGATCTACCCTTCCAAATGCTAACAAATTGTTGCTAAGCAATTCTTCAATCTCAACTAAGTCCCAAGAAAATGAATTGACACGCCATTCCCTATATGGGTAATCTGATACACTAATAAGAAATTAGCTTAAAGTGAAGCTACACTTAGAATATTTATGAGTGTTCCACCTTCAACTTCAATATACCCTCTTCCTACAACTAATACTAAAGTGTCATCACCCAAAGTGATAAAAAGATATTCTATGAGGCTATAAGGAAGATAACTTAACTTGTGAAGATCCCATGTGATATGAGGCACCCTACTCAATAATCAAAGATGGAGTTTATGATGATAATGATGCAATGAAAACTAGAGCCTTGCCCTTATATTTCTCTTTTCCTTTTTCCTTTTCCTTAGTAAATTCTTGATTTGATGAGGATGGTTTGATAGATCTAGGGACCCTTACGTCGCCCTTCTCAAGAAGATGTGAAAGTATGATCAATTTTTTTCTTCATACATTTATGCTCATCATGCCCAAGTTTCTTGCAATAAGAACACTTAAATTTTTCTTTCCTAGGTTTCCCTTTACTAGAAGAAGTTTCAATTTTGAGTGATTCTATTTTGTTATTTCTTAGTCTCATTGTACTTCTGTATGTTTTTGCTTCTCCCCCTTTTTTTTTTCCATTCCCAACAATGAGATCTTGTGATTTGGAAGATTTAAATGTGTCTATTTGTATTAACTTATCCTACTCCCTAGTTAATTCAACAATAAATTTATCTAAAGAAGACATCTTTCACCTTGTCCCAAGGGCCCTTTGGTAGAGTAGAAGGTAGATACCAAAATGTATTAGTCAAGACCTACTTTGGAGAGTATAAAAAGAATCAACTGATCCTTTTTTTCTTTCTTCCATCTTATATAAATGCAACCTAATTGATTTTAACTTAGTGAAGAAGTCTTGTAGGGTGTTAAAATAACTAGGGATCAAAATTATGAGCTCATTCTCTAACTCATGACCTTTCATTTTATTTACCTTCTCAAAGAGTTTTTCTAATGTAATCCATGTTAATGATATTTTACAGATTCGTGATGAATACTTAAGGGTGAATTGTGAAATAAATTTAAATAATAGCTTACAACTATTTAAATTTATTTATTGCTTATTTAAATAAGTGACGCCTTCATTAAGTCACTAAAGATAAAATATTAAAATAAAAATAAATAAAAGATATTTATTTATGAAGGCCGACCTCTCTTGGAAATCTCACCATTCTAGAAAGGACGTCTTTCCTTGAGGCCGACCTCCTTGTGAAGAGACACATCCTTTCTCCTTGATGTGTATTTATACAAGGTGCTTTCATTCATTTGGACAATCAAGTCAAGAATTTCGATTCAAGGAGAAGAAGTTCAGATCTGAGAAGCAGATTGATTTTGTAGTAGCAGATTGACTCAAGGAATTTTATATTATTTGTATCATTACATCTAGGAGAGGTGTTGTTATTCATTGTATCATTTAGGCATTGTATGGTTCCTGAATTGTAAGAAAATTTCTGCTCATATTGAATCAATATATAGGAGATATATTGGTTGGGTTTTTCTCCCTCAAGTTGGAGGGTTTTCCCAGGGTATTGGCTGTGTTCTTGTGTTGAATTTGAAACGATTATTTTTCTTTCTAATCTGATCACTTAAAATCTATATGGTATCAGAGCGGGTTTGAAGAGGATCTCGATCAAATTTGTATTTATCAACCATACCCTTGTCAAATTTTCTCATCTTCATTCACTTGTCAAGATGGTGAATGGCCTTAAGATTGAGGATAGGATTGAGGGAGCGTCAAAATTCACTTCGTGGAGATTCAGGATCATGCTCACCTTGGAGGAAAGTGAATTGGTAGAGTTTGTGGAGAGCTCCGTCCCCGAGCCTACAGAAGAGGAAGAAAAGGCCCTATGGAAGAAGAAAGATACTAGGGCAAAGAAGATGTTGGTTGATTCGGTGAAGGATCATATTGTTCCTATCATCTCCAAGTTAAAGACTGCGAGAGAGATGTTCAAAACCCTAGAGGAGATGTATGAGATAAACAACACCAGTAGGGCTCTTGCACTGAAGCGACAACTTCATCACTTGAAGATGGTGAAGGGAGAAACTATCATTGCCTAATTCATGAGAATAACCGAATTGAGAGATCAACTCTCATCTATTGGGCATGTGGTCGATAGCAAGGATGTAACCATGTTGGCTCTCAATGGCCTCCCTTCTTCCTAGGAGTCTTATATTCAGGGAATTAGTGCAAGATCGAAGCTTCCCAAGTTTGATCGATTGAGGGATGAATGTATTCAAGAAGAGTCTAGGTTGGCTGCAAGAGGTATTGGGAAAAGTTCTATCAATGAAGATCTTCATGTTCTTGCCATTCAATCCTCAAATAAGAAAGGTGGGAAGAAATGGTATTTCAAAATAAACAGAGATAAAGGAGCTAATGGTGGCCCTGCATTTAAGAAGAAGAGGTACCTCTCCAAGGTCCAATGTTTTCGATGTGAAAAGTATGGTCATTTTGCAAAGGAATGTCCTTCCAAGCCTAGGCAATAGGCCACCTTTGCTAATGTTGATGAAGTCTCCATGCAGAAGGATACAAATGAGTACCTACTCTATTCTACCTTTTTAAGTAATTTATCTACCGACACCAATACTTGGTTGATAGACAGTGGTGCCTCTCTCCACATCACCGGATTCAGGGGACATCAAACTAATTTGGTGATTAAAGATTCTAGTGAACAAGTTATCATTGGAGATGATGGTAGTTACTTAGTTAAGGGAGTCAAGAATTCATCTTTGCATTGGTTTCTAGTGATTCATTATAGTTGGATGATGTGATATTCGTTCCAGGAATCAAGCGAAACCTTGTTTCTATATCAACCTTGGAAGACAAGGGTTATCAAGTTGCCTTTTCTGAAGGCAAAGTTCTCACATGGACTAAGAAATCTAGCTTCAAGACTGCCCGGATGGTTAGAGTTAGACATGGGTGTCTCTACAGGCTATGTACACACCCCATTCAGGCTCTAGTACATGAATCCACAAGTTTGGGTGATTTTTGGCATCGAAGATTGGATCACCTTCACTTTCGAGCGCTACCTATTATAAATAAGATGGTCATAGGACTTCCTAAATTCAACCAAAAGCATGAAGGAACCTGCGAAAGTTGTGCTTTGGGTAAGAATACTAAAGGTCCATTCCATAATAGTGAAATTAGATCCAAATGTGTCTTAGATCTTATTCATTTTGATTTATGTGGTCCAATGTCTGTTGCATCCTCGAGTGGTTTCTTATATTACATTATTTTTATTAATGACTACTCTAGAAAGACATGGATCTATTTCTTGAGATCTAAAGAATCTGAGGAAGTGTTAGAAAGATTTAGAGAATTCAAAGCTCAGGTGGAGAATCTGTTTGGGAAGAGTGTCAAGGTGTTGAGATCTGATAACGGAGGAGAATACACTTCTGTTATTTTTCATAAATTTTACATTGAAGCAGGGATTAAGAGGGAGCTTAGCATTCCTTATAATCCTCAATAGAACGATGTTGTGGAAAGAAAGAACAAAAATATTATGGAAGCAGTCAAAGCCATGCTTCATGACCAAGACCTGCAAATTTATCTTTGGGATGAAACATCCAAGACTGCAGTCTATGTACAAAATAGAAGTCCTCACAAAATATTGGAGAACATTACTCCTAAAGAAGCATTCTTTGGGGTAAAACCTGAAGTAAGTCATTTGAGGATCTTTGGGTGTCTAGTGTATATTCATATACCTAAGGAAAAGAGGACAAAATTGGAACCTTCTGGAAAGAAGCGAATTTTGGTAGGCTACAGTGAGACTTCTAAAGCTTAAAAAATCTACATTCCATGTCGGAAGACTATTGAGATCAATAGAGATGTCACATTTGAGGAGGATGTTGCATTTAGAAGATCCAAGAGATATCATATGGAGATTGATGAAGAAGAACCTCCTCAGGATATGGAAGTTGACCATGTTCCTGAGAATCAAAGGGAGGTTCTAGAACCTCAAGAAGATGATGATCCAGTTGAACCCTTGGAGCCTACTGATGGGCCAACAAACATTGTGATTGGAAAGAAGAGACCTCTTTGGGCTAGGAAAATAATGCAGGAGGCAGAAAGTTTTGCAACCCCAAGAGGAACTTTTAGAGAAATTAAGAGACCTCATAAGTTCTCTGGTTATGTAGCTTTGATGAGTCATATCATTGAATCAAAGCCTTCAAGTATTGAAGAAGCTTCTAGTCAACAAGTTTGGAAAGATGTTATGATTGAGGAGTATCAATCCATAATTAAGAATGATGTTTGGGATATTGTTCCTAGAACTAAAGGCAAATCTGCGATGTCTTCTAAATGGCTCTTCAAGATCAAGCATGCGATTGATGGGAGCATTGAGAAGTACAAGGCCAGATTTGTGGCTAGAGGGTTTTCACAAAAAGAGGGAGTTGACTATGAAGAAACCTTTGCTCCTATGGCTCGTTATACTTCTGTTAGAACCATTATTTCTATTGTTGCATCTAGAGGATGGAAGATTCACCAAATGGATGTAAAGATAGCCTTTTTGAATGGTGTCATAGAAGAAGAGGTTTACATTGAGCAACCCAAAGGATTTGAGGTACATGGGAAGGAGTCTCATGTTTGCAAGTTGAAGAAGGCCTTATATGGTCTTAAGTAGGCTCCTAGCGCTTGGTACGAAAGGATTGATCGTTAGCTATTGAGTTTGGGTTTCTCAAAGAATGATGCAGATTCTAACCTCTACTTTAAGGTGATAAATTCTAAAGCATTAATTCTGGTTTTGTATGTTGATGATTTGATTATCACTGGAGAAGAACACCTGGTTCTAAAATGTAAGGAGTTAGCTTCTGAGTTTGAGATGAAAAATCTTGGTCTCATGCATTACTTTCTTGGCTTAGAAGTTTGGCAAAAGCTAGATGAGATGATTCTAAGTCAAGGAAAGTATACCATTGAAATTCTGAAGAGGTTTGGCATGATTGATTGCAAACCTATTTCTATACCCATGAAGACCAACTTACATAAGTTGAAGGAAGCTGCAACTAGTTTAGAACTGGTGGATTCCATGATGTATAGGAAATTGATTGGTTCATTGATGTATCTAGTTAACACTAGACCGAATATTTTCTATGCAGTGAGTGCACTTAGTTAGTTCATGTGTGAACCAAGACATATACATCTTGTTGCAGCTAAACATATCCTGAGATACTTGTGTGGAACAGTTGGATATGGATTGAAATATTCTATAGGTGTGGATTTGGAGCTGCATGGTTTTACTGATTTTGATTGGGAAAGGTATGCCACATATCAAAAGAGTACATCTGGTTGTTGCTTCAGTTTGCGATCTTCCATGATATCCTGGTGTAGCAGGAAGCAATCTTCAGTAGCATTGAGTACAATTGAGGCAGAATACATAGCAACTTGTATGGCAGCTTGTGAAGCAGTGTGGCTTCATAATCTCCTTGCAGGATTGTTTGGACAATCAATGGAGCCTACTATCATTCATTGTGATAACCAGAGCTGTTTGAAGCTTTCTATCAATCCTGTGTTTCATGAAAAAACAAAGCATGTTGAGATCAAGTACCATTATATCAGAGATATGGTATTGAGGAAAGCTATATAGTTGAGGTATATCAACACTGATGAGTAGATGACAAAAATTCTCACGAAGCCCCTCTCCAAGATAAATGTTGTGTACTTTTGAGATAAGATTGGTATGGTGGAGAATAAAACCTTAACTAAGAAGGAGTCTCAGTATCAATGATCCTCTTTAATGAGTTCTTCTCTGTGAGAGAAGTTCGAGGTGAAATCCCTTGTTAATGAGTTCTTCTTTGTAAGCGAGGTTCAAGGTGAAATCCCTTAATTCCACCCTTTGGGAGAGCCATGGTGAAATTCACGGTGAGGTGACAACATCACATTGAGTGATGAGCACTTGTACTTACCATCTATGGAGGTAGCCATGATGGTTGATATCACGATGAGGTGATATGCTTTCACGATGAGGTGACAAGCTCTATCTTACATGGATGTAGCCATGTTGATTAACATCACTTTGAAGTGATACATTTTGTACAGCTAAAAGTATTCCTCCCTATCTGAGAGGGAGTGTTAATGATATTTTATAGATTCGTGATGAATAATTAAGGGTGAATTGTGAAATAAATATAAATAATAGATTACAACTATTTAAATTTATTTATTTCTTATTTAAATAAGTGACGCCTTCATTAAGTCACTAGAGATAAAATATTAAAACAAAAATGAATAAAAGATATTTATTTATGAAGGCCGACCTCTCTTGGAATTCATGCCCTTCTAGAAAGGATGTCTTTCCTTGAGGCCGAACTCCTTGTGAAGAGAAACATCCTTTCTCCTTGATGTGTATATATACAAGGTGCTTTCATTCATTTGGACAATCAAGTCAAGAATTTTGATTCAAGGAGAAGAAGTTCATATCTGAGCAACAGATTGATTTTGTAGTAGCAGATTGACTCAAGGAGTTTTATATTATTTGTATCATTGCATCTAGGAGAGGTGTTTCTATTAATTGTATCATTTAGGCATTGTATGGTGCCTAAATTGAAAGCATATTTCTGCTCATATTGAATCAATATATAGGAGATATATTGGCTGGGTTTTTCTCCCTCAAGTTGGAGGGTTTTCCTAGGGTATTGGTCGTGTTCTTGTGTTGAATTTGAAATTATTATTTTTCTTTCTAATCTGATCACTTAAAATCTACAATCCAAACTTGATTAGGTGTATTTAATGATTCGACATGAAAGAGAAGCTTAGGAGACACATTTAGACACAAAAATCCAAAAGGCTTGATCACACTTGTTAGATCATTTTTTTTTGCTTCCTCAATAGTAATTTTTTTTCAATGCCCATTGTTCCCTTATACAAACCTTCGTTCTTTAGCACAAGTTGGAATTTTCGTTTCTAGTTGTTATAGTTAAAAGGTATTAGAGACATGAAAAATTGATTAGAATCCATGCTTATAAACTAAAATATTGTACAAGTGAAGGATTAGAAGGAGATTAGGAAGTGCACACACAACACAACGCATAACACCCCTTTGATTCAATATTTGATCCCTTTTATATTTTTGCACTTTATATGCTCAGTTCTTAGAAAAATCCTAATGGAACAAAAAAGAAACTTTATAATTTTACTGCAATAATGTTTCCATTAGATCAGACATAAAAATATCATTTAAAATAAATGACACTCAATTTGGAGTTGCCAATCAAAAGTTATGATAATTTTAATTTTTACCTATGTTGTATAAATTACACTTCACCATTTAAAAAAAAAATTGAGGGAAAATTGGAGAGAAAAAATTAAGATTTAAGCCCCCTCTAATTGGTTGTGACCACACCATATTGTCAAGGGGCTAAGCTCTTGGGTGGATATCCACCCATTTTCCTAACATATGCCCTAGGGTAAATGCAAACCTCAACAATTCCACTTTTGGGTTGATGAATAGTGCACCTTGTTGTTGGTCTATAATTTATGATCTTTTACCCTTCAAACTATTGATTACCATGCCTACTACAATTTTTCATGTCCTTCTATTGGTTTCCATACATTTTATCAACAAAATTCAAGCCATGGGTTTGTAACAAACTCTCAAAAAAATATGTACATGCTAGGGAAAAGAGGTAGAGATCACAAACAAAAAAACTAGTGATCACAAAACTCCCAAACAAAGATCTACATGTTGGAACAATGATGTAGAAGCATCCAGTGGTGTAGGGGCAATATTGTATCACCCAAAAAAATATTTTTCCTTATTTTATTTAGTTGTTTTGAGCCCCGTGATGGGACTTAAGGGGTGTCAGACAATTAGAATTTTGAAAAGGTAAAAATTGGTCACTTGCAATTTTAGCAAGTCAGTCTAAATTGGTACATATGAACCTAAAAATTTATCCTAAGAAGTGGAACTAACAAATGTATTAGATGGAAAAAGAATCATCTCAATATTATGCACTGTTTGGGAAATATTAAAGTTTTTTTCCTAGAAAGTTTCTCCAATACAATTTCAAACTCAAAATCGAAGTCCTTAGAATCCTCAAAAAATATCAAAAAGTGGATAAAATGACCTTTAGATGATTTCAACATTGTATATCTCTTTGAGAGATTTCCAACAATCTATTATAATAGAGAATTAGACACCCGAGTCAAAAGCTATGACTCTAAGAAGTTGTGCCACCAATAAAAAAAAAAATTTCAATAAAATATCTTCCTAGGAGGGAAAATGAATCGTTGGAATTTTGGTGCCAAAACAAAAGGGAGACTTATACTTTCCAGAATATTTCGAGGTAGTTATTGGTGCCAAATAAAGGATTGAACAAAGGTTATGAGAGGTGTCTCTATTAATGTAGATTCCAACTCTGAATAATAGATTTTTTCTTACAAAGTTGATTTTACTTGTAGTGAACAATCCCATGTGGTTGAAGCATTGTAATTTTTATATCTATACTTCTTTTTTGAAAGTAATTGAAAGTGGGTTGTTTTTTTTCCTACATTTTCTATATTGATATTTGTTGTTTTGTTCTACGTGGGTGTTGGGTGGAGTAGCCTCTCATCAAGTGGTGTCAATGAAGGAGTTCCTAAGTGTGTAAATAGATTGTCAAATGTGAGACAATTTGTACTAGGACTTGTGGTTGTGGATTTGTTGGAAAAGTGATCATAAGGCCTTATTGAAGAAACCATGGTGGTGGAAGAAATATTGTTGTACCAAAAGAGGGTTTTAGAGCCTTGTAAAGATAAGTTCAGGCACTACAAGAGGAGTTGTGTGGAGGGTTTGAGCCAAGGAGGGGAGATGAAAGTGAAGATGAAGCTGAACAAAAAGAACAATTTGAATAAGAACAAGATGCAATAGATCCTGATAAAATATTATTTAAGGTCATCTCCAAGATTGGAAAAAGGGCCAATTATTGATGTTTCTAGATTTTTTGAAATTCTTAACCTAGAAAAGTTGATTGATTCGATAACAAATATAGAGGATTACTTTAAGTATAGGAAGGTGGAAGATTCTAAGAGGGTCAAATTTACAAAGAGTAATCTAAAAGTTCATGCCTATATTTAGTGGAAATAAATACAATTATAAATAAATAGGAGAGGGAAAGAAAAAATAAAAAGATGGGATTGGATGAAGATACAGTTCATCTTTGTTGATTATGAGTTAGAGTTTTTGAAAAGGATGCAAGGTTTTAAGCAAGGAGGTAGGATTTTCAAAGAGCATACCAAAGAGTTTTACATGGTCATGATAAAAATAGGCCATTCTAAGGCTAACAAGGAAAAGGTAGCTCATTATATAAATGGGTTGAAATCAATCATTCAAGAGGAGCTAAGTTTGGCAAGGATGCCTACTATTGAAGATTCTTATTAGTTTTCCCTGATGTAGAAGAAAAGCCGAATAAAAGATTAGAAAGAAAGAAAAGAGGAAGAGGTCATGGTGGAAGGACTAGAAAAAGATCATATGGAGGATGAAATGAAGACCAAAGGAAGAAGGAATAAGCTAGAAATGGTCATAACTGGAAAGGAGATAATTCCTACCACCCTCATGAGAAAATTAATGGTGACCAAAGAGAAAGAGGAAGGTTTGGATGAAGCCTTGGAAGAGGAGGCTTTCATGGAACCTATTTACAATGTGAAGAAGAAGGAAATCAAGCATACACATGTCCACAACATCAAGGAAGGACAAGTAGAAGAGCTAAAGGTAATGTACGAGTTCCATGTGTAGATAAAGATGTTGAATCTAAGCATTTTGAAGATGCCAAAAAAGAAGTTATTTTCAAAAGAAAAGTATTGATGAATGTGGAGAAAGCTCCAATTCAAAGGAAGAGTTTATTTCACACAAGGTGCAAATATGAATGTAAAGTTGATAATTTTATCATTAATAGTGGTATTACTGATAATATTGTTTCATAGGAGATGGTTAAAAACCTGTTGTTGGAGAGGAGACATCCACATCCATATTGGATTACATGGTTGCAGAAGGACCATATAGCTTTGGTCAATGGACAATGTTTAGTAAATTGTGATGAATTACCATGTGACATCATGCCTATGGATGCTTATCATATGTTATTGGAGAGACCGTGGAAATTTGATTGATGTGTAATACATGATGAGCATGCCAAAATATATTCCCTAATAAAAGATTTCACCACAAGTTGAAGCCCTTGAAGGAAGTGGAAGAAAAAAGTATGTAGTAGTGCTAGAATTTGTTTGGTTAATGGTAGAATTTTTTAGATGGTATGAAGCACAAGAATATGTGTTATGCATTGCTTTCTAGAGTTAATAAAGAAGAAGGTGAAGATATACCAATAGAATTCTTAGATATATTAGATTGTTTCCATGATATTGTGTTAGATAATGTACCTAAGGGTTTGCAACCAGTGAGCAAGATTAGTCACCAAATGGATTTGATACCAGGAGTCGATTTTCCAAATAAGGCAACCCATAGAATGAATCCTACAAAAAATGAGGAGCTGAAAAACAAGTTCAAGAGCTATTAAAGAAATGATTAATTAAAGAGAGTTTGAGTCCATGTGTGGTACTTGTAGTACTAGTATTAAAGAAATATGGAAATGGAAAATGTTTACAAACTCTCGATCAATTAACAAGATTACAATCAAATATAAATTTCCACCACTAAGGATGGATGATTTTATGGATTGTTTGAGTGGAGCCAAGTACTTCATGAAGATTGACTTGAAGAGTTAGTATCATCAAATTTGTAGCTAAAACAAAGAAAAAGGGATCCTAGGTCCTAAATGCAAAGAACCTAAGATGAAATGGATCCTTTTTCCAAGTTTCATTAGAGATGTAGATTACAAAGTGAAAAGATTGGCTTTCAACCTTGAAGGTGAGCTAATCAGTTCCAAATCTACATCTAATTGGGGGATTGGAATGGATTGAAAATTATTTGGAATGATTAACCTAATGATCTTATATGCCCTAATAAGTAAAATGTAATATCCCAACAATAGATAGATAGAAATAGTCTAGTTTTGGCTGATCTGGAAGGTACAAAGGACAACAAACTTACTCAAAATTTTTGGTTTTGATGTGCCTACAAATACCGGGTTTCCATATGGTGAATGGGTCTTTGTATGGGGATTCTAATAAAATTTTGAGGTCCTCTCGTGTTGTATATGAGACCCCATTTTCCACAAATCCCACTGTCAGAATGTCGTAAATAAATTATGTAACTCAGTTTATGTCTCTTGACAAGAATGATGACAAAAAATGCAACAATGCAAAATTGCTCTTCAAGATCTCTTCAATCCTTTTTCAACCTATACCCTGCACATACACAAAGAGGGAAAATGGTTGTGCCATATAGGGGTTTGCCTTAGTCAAATCCCATGAATAGTGTTCCCACTTTCATTATGGCAATGTCAATGACAAAAACCTTAATGGAAAGGAAGGAAATGAATGATTTTATTTTTGCAACTCATCACACTTCAATGGATTCCTTTAAGGACTGAAAAAAACACATCTCTTCAAGGGTTTTGATCTTTCTTGATAGATTTTCTTGAATGCTTGGATGCTTGAAGACCTATAACAGTTATTAGTCTTCACATGAAAAATTGAACACACATAAAGTTTGACATTATGTTGGAACATGGATTTTTGCTATAAATAACTGATAATGCTACTCTTGAATGCTCAATAATTCTCTTGACAATAATTATTAGTCATAATTTCTTCTCCAAAATTATTGCTTAGATTTCAAATGATAAAAAAATGTATTAATAGGTGTTTATCCAATTTCACAAAAATTAGATTCCAAAAGCCAACACTTACAATTTGAATTTTGGACATTAAAATGTCACCAAAAATATATTTGAATTTTGGTCTTAGCTAACAAAGGGGATCCATTCGCCCATGGGAAAATGGGTCCTAGCCTAAATTTCTAGGACACACATAATCCGAGGCAATTTAATGATTGAATGCATTTGTTTAATATTGGTTCCCCTTTTAGAAAATGGTAAGAATTAGGCATTGGAATGCATAATTTGGAAAATTAGAAGCTTAATTAAGTCCAATAAATTAGGGGGACAAAATATAATGTGAAATTGTAAAGGTATACAATTTTCTACACTTCATTTAGCCCCCAATTTAGTGAGAGTATGAACTCACGCTCAAACTCACACTAAAGTAGAAATATATATGTCAAGAGAGGTCCAAGTGCACAAATATTAGAAATATAGGATGAAAAAGGATCAAGGGATATGGCCAAGCCCCTAGGATCTAAGATCCCATGTCAAACCAACATAGGCACAAAGGAACATATGCATGTAGCAACAACACAAGATATGCAGACATATAATGTTAAAATTAATGCAAAGAAAAAAGATAAAGATAAACTAGCAAGTTGTATTATGCTATGTATCCATAAAATATTCACAAGGGTTATTGAAGTCTAATATTCACTAGGTGAGCCCCCAAGGCAAGGATAAGAAACACACACTAGGTCTACAAGGTGTGTACTCATAAAAAGGTGGGAAGGATGCACCAGGTCTACAGGTGTGTACCCACAAAAAGGTGGCATAAATGGGAAGGATGTACCAAGTCTATAGATGTGTACCCATTTTTCAATCCATACCAAAATTTATACTCCATGATAACTTTGAAAAGGTGCCACAAAATGATCAATATATGCATGGCTAGCAAGTTGCATTATGTTAGGCACTCATGAAACACATGGAACCATTGACAAGAAAGTTGTATTATGCTCAGTCATGAATATGACAAGGTTTAAATGCAATTAAACAAAAAAAGGTAAACAATCAAGATAATCAAAGGCGTTTTACTTAATGCATGAAAGGTCACACCTTAGGGAACATCACACTCGAAATCACCACGAAGAGTGGACTAGTTGAGGAATAAAATATTCATGCCTTAGGGAATGCTAACCATAGCATCACCACCAAGAGGAACACCATATTCTAAGAAAGGTCACACTCTTATGGGACATTAATCCTTACATCACCATAAAAGTGATACTTCACATGAATTAAGAAAGGCCGCATTTTGATTATTATGGTCACACTTCCTAGGAGATGTATGCCATCATCACTAAGAAGGGAACATGTAAACAATAATTGGGGGAATATATGCCCCCCTTAAAATGTTAGTGTACTTGCTACAATAACATTTTAAGGATAATTTTAGGGATTTTAAAAATAAATACACCTAGGACAAGGCTACCTAACCCCTTTCCCCCCAAGTATGAGGAAAAAAGGTGAGCCAAATGGATGATGATATGATGCTCCTTGAAAAATAAATTGATTGCATAAAGACAAGTTTACACCCCATGCATGGTAATGAATATGTTATGATACTACAACTACCACATGGAAAGGAGTAGCAACTAATGATATATTTTAATTGGACAATAACCAAGACCTCTTGTTTCTTCTTGCATGTTAGGAGCTACGGGGACATAGATACCTTGTTATTTTATCCCACACCGTTTTTCATTGTAGCCAAATTATTTCAGAAGCTCATAACCTCTTCCATAAAGTGCATTCATTTCTTTAGAGGAAGGTGGTTTTTCATGATCATCTTCATCATAAGTGGATGTATAACTTGTGTTTTATTTTTCTTCTTCTAAAAGTTGTGGAATGAGATGTTTTTGATGACTCAGTTGACATCATTATTGTTCTTTCTCTTTTCTTGATTTGTGTGTAATCTTGTACTCTCCCATGAATGTAGGTGTCAAATATAATATACCCTAGTCATCATCTAACAACTTAGTCTCCGATAGAAGACACTTATCCTTATCCTCAAATTGTAGTGGTTCCACTTATGTAGTTGGTGCCAATGTTCTAAGAGGTTTCATCATTCTTGTTTCAATTTGTAAACAATTCTCAGATTTAGGATCGACTTTTATCATGTACACCTTATTGTTATAAGTGTATTTCATTAGATGATAAAGTGTTGAAGGCACTCCATTCATTGCATGAATCCATGGTCTATCCAAGTAAATATTATATGAAATATCATGGGTCATGACATGGATAAGAGTTTGTAATGTAACCCTACCAACCTTAATAGGTAACATTATTACACCAAGTGGTTGTTTTCCCATATTATCAAAACCATGAATAAACAACTTAATTGGTTAAATTTTTGTTTTATCTATGTCAATTTTATCCAAAATGTTCACACTACAAACATTAAGCACCAAACCATTGTCAACAAGAGTACATCTAGTTCAAAAATTTTTAATAACAAATGCTAATATCAAAGCATCATTTTGTTTTTACATTTTCAAAGGAGGTAATTCACTTTGATGAAAGATAATGTCCAAATTAGGTGAATTCGTTTTATCAATCAAAGTTGCTACATCATTTGGTTGTGCACTAGGAGGGATGATTTTTTTTGCAAGGAATTTTGAATCATACTATAGTGAGTTGGTGATGATTGGATCAAATCCTAAAGGGTGATCTTAGCAAGATTTTGTGAAGTTGTTCAACAAGATCATATTATTTACCACTATGTTGTTGGATATTAGGTGTAGGTGGGATGTATGGTTGAGGCAATGGGATGGATGCTGGATTTTTTCCTGGTTGCTTCTTATACTTAGTGTTATATATGTGTGAGAAATTGTGTGAGAAATTGGTTGTTGTGACACATGATTAATAATAAGTTGTTTTGCAAAATAGGATATGGCCATGGGGTTTATGAGGTCTTATTATGAGGATTGGCTTAGGAGGTCCAATAATTAGAGGACTAAAATGATTTTTAGGAGGTTCAATAATCAAGGGAGATCTAATGGCCAATTGTGCATTCATAACATCAATGGATTTGACTTCTTGTTGATGATCTTATATCGAGGGTGAATCTAAGGCGACCTTATCATCATTGTCAAAGAAAGAAATCTTATTATATTTTGAAAGAAATGTATCAATGATTTCATCCTCTTTCCCAAAAATATCTTCCCAAGTAGGAGAGGTAGGAGGATAGGAACAAATACTATTCCCATGATGCTCAATGATTGTATCTTCTAACACCAAGATACCTTTATCACAAATAGGAGAGATATCAAGAGAGTAGAACAACTAGGATTATGATGATTGTCAATGATTGCATCCTCTTGCATCAAAATATCCTCATAAATGGGAGAGATATTGGGAGATGAATGAAGAATGCGCAAAGTGATATTAAGAAATGTGCCAATGATTTCATCTTCTTGTGCCATAATATCTTCCCAAATGGTAGAAGTATTAGAAGAGGTACAAACAAGATTCTCATGAGATTGTATTCTAAACAAGGAGGAGAGGTACACAAATGATTGTCATATCCATGATTTCAATACTTCAGAGAATGTAAGACAATTGTACTATGGATTTGATGATTTTTAATATTGAAATGTAACATTTTTTCCCAAATCTGCAACAAATAAAACAAATTGACACCTTTCTTGTACATGTAATAACACTTTTCTAGAATTTCAAATCAGACAATTGTAGGAAAAAATGGACTTCTAATATAGAGACAAAAGGTTGTGCAAAAGTTGTTTGAGACAACTATACAAGGATAGGGTCGCCCAAGAGTGAATGGATCTTTGTATAGGGTTCTAAAAACTAAAACAAAAATTATGTTGTTATTTGATGTTTCTTTCTCTGGTTGCAAACAGGTTGATCAATGACTTATTTTCATGTTTTTGCTCAATTTAGGACAAGGTAATGTAAGATGCAAGTGTGAAACAAAGGTGAAAATGTTTTGACAAATTTTTAATGCAAATTTTAGATCTAAAATGTAGTAATTGACTGATTTTAAGATTCCACAATCTGAAAATGATGATTTTGATGCCAATTTGAAATAAATCTGTGCAATTTTTTTACTTGTTTTTGAGCTAAAATGAAAGATGCAATTTACATGCAATGAACAATTTTAAATTTTTAGCCACTTAATGAATACAAATTAAATGTAAATCTGATCTAAAGATAACTCTAATACAATCTATAATGCAATATGTGACAAAAAATTTATGATGCAAAGATGAAACCCTAAATGAGAAATGCAAAACAATGCAAGGCAAAACCTAAATTTAGGGTTTGAAAAACTCCTAATTTTAGAAAGTTTATAGTGTTAACATGCTTGTATCACCAAAATGAAACAAAAAAAGGAATCCTAGGTCCTAAATGCAAAGAACCTAGGATTCAATGGATCCTTTTTCCAAGTTTCATTAGAGATGTAGATAACAAGGTGAAAAGATTGACTTTCAACCCTGAAGGTGAGCCAATTAGATCTAGATCTATATCTATTTGGGGGATTGAAATAGATTAAAAATAATTTGGAATTATTAACCTAATCATCATATATGACCTAATATGTAAAATCTAAGATCTCAACAATTGATAGACAAAAAAAATCAAGTTACGACCGATCTGGAAGGTGCAGAGGACAACAAACCTACTAAAAAAAAATGGTTTTGATGTGCCTACAAAGATCGAGTTGCCATATGGATAACGGGTCTTTGTACAAGGGTCCTGATCAAATTTTGAGGTCCTCTAGTGTTGGAACTGAAACCCTATTTTCCATAGGTCCCATTGTCAGAATGTCATAAATAAATTGTGCAACTTAGTTTTCATGTCTTAACAACAATGATGACAACAAATGCAACAATGCAAAATTTCTCTTCAAGATCTCTTCAATCCTTCTTCAACCTATAACCTGCACATACACAAAGAAGGAAAATGGTTGTGCCATATAAGGGTTTGCCTCAATCAAACCTCGTGAACAACATTCCCACTTTCACTATGCAATGCCAATGATGAAAACCTTAATGGAAAGGAAGGAAATGATGAATGAATAAATTGTTTCAACTCACCACCGTTCAATGGCTTCCTTGAAGGATTGAAGACAAACACATATTTTGAAGGGTTTTGATTTTTCTTGATAGATTTGATAGAATTCTTGGATGCTTGAAGACCTACAACAATTGTTAGCATTCACATGACAACTTAAACACACATAAGCTTTGACATGATGTTGGATCTTGAATTGCTGCTATAAATGACTAATAATGCTACTCTTGAATGCTTAATTATGCTCTTGGCAATAATGTTTGATCATAAGTTATCCAAAATTATTGCTTAGATTTCAAATGATAAAAAGACTATGTATTTATATGTGTTTTCCAATTTCTCAAAAATTAGATTCTGAATGCTGACACTTACAATTTGAATTTTGGGCATTAAAATACCGCCAAAAACATATTTGAATTTGGGTCCTAGCTAACAAAGGGGACCCATTCACCCATGGGTGAATGGGTCCCGATCCAAATTTATAGCACACACATAATCCAAGGCAATTTAATGATTAAATGCATTTATTTAATATTGGTTCCTCTTTTGGAAAACAGTAAGAATTAGGCTTTGGAATGCATAATTTGGAAAATTAGAAGCTTAAAATTAAGTCCAATAAATTATGGGACAAAACATAATGTGAAATTGTAAAGGTATAGAATTTTCTACACTATAGTATCAAAGAAGGAGATGAGTGGAAGACAACTTCAATTCTAAAGAGGGTTTGTACAAGTGGTTCTTCATACCATTTGGGGTAACCAATACACTAGGCACATTTATGCAATTTATGAATGATGTATTGAAATAATTTTTTAGGAAAATTTGACATTTTTTTTGGATGACGTTTTGATTTTCAATAAGACATTGGAGGAGCACTTGATGCATATCCAAAGAGTTTTTGAGAAGCTAATGAAAGAGAAGTTGCTAATTAATCTGAAGAAATGTAGTTTTGTGAAGAGAGAGTTGGTGTATCTCGGATTTGTTATCTTAGTTGAGGGTCTTAAAATGGATCCAAAAAAAGTGAGGACTATCATTGAATGGCCTACATTGAGGAGTGTTATAGAGTTAAGATCATTTCATGGTTTAGCAAGTTTTAATAAAATAATTATTAAGAATTTTAGTAGTATTTGTGTGTACACCTAACTAAAACAATGAGAGGGGATAAAAATTAGTTTAAGTGAACTATAAGAGCAACCAATAGTTTTGATATGTTGAAGAGGAAAGTCACAATGCAACCTATTTTGGCACTTCTAGATTTCAATAAGGTATTTTAGGTAGATTGTGATGCTAGTGGTAGTGTCATAGGAGTTGTTTTGAGTCAAGAAGGTAAGCTCATTGCCTATTTTAGTGAGAAGTTGAATGATGCTAAGAAGATTTTTTTTGTCTATGATTAGGAGTTTTATGCTATTGTTCAGGCTTTGAAGAAATGGAGACACTATTTTTTTCCAAAAAAAATGTTTTATACACTGATCATCAGACTTTGCAATATCTTAATAGTCAAGGAAATTTAAACTAAAGGTACTTAAAATGGGTTGATTTGTTGTAGAGTTATAATTTTTATTTGAAGCACATAAGTGGAAGGTCAAATAGAGTTTCAAATGCCTTCAGTAGAAGGAAAATTTTGTTGATGGAGATGAGAATAAATGTTGTTGAGTGCAATGAACTCAAAAGCTTGTATTTTGAAGATCTAGACTTTGTAAAAGATTGGAAGGCTTGTTTGGAACATGTTACTTCAGATAAGACAAAACGGTTGGATTTCTTTATCCAAGATGGGATGCTGTTTAGAGGAAGCCAATTGTGCATTTCAAAGAGTTCTATGAGAGAGAACCTAATCAAGGAAAAACATAGTGGAGGATTGGATGGACACTTTGGCTGAGATAAGACCATTTCTCTTGTTAGTGAGAATTATTACTAGCCATAGTTACAACAAGATGTGAGTAAGTGTGTATAAAGTTGCAAAATATTCCAAATGGCTAAAGGAGCAAGTCAGAATATTGGACTATATAAGCCATTACCTATACCAAAGAAGCCACGTGAAGATATTAGCATGAAATTTGTTCTTGGTTTACTAAGGACACAAAGAGGACATAATTTGATATTTGTCATGGTTGAAATATTTTTAAAAATGACACATTTCATTATGTGTCATAAGACCTATGTTGTTGTTCACATTGCAAAGTTGTTTTTTAGAGAGGTGGTGAGACTACATAATCTACCAAAGAGTATAGTTTTAGATAAATATACCATATTTGTTGGTTATTTTTTGGAGGACATTATGGAAGAAGTTTAAGACATATTTGAAGTTCAATTTTGTACACCATCCACAAACTGATGGAAAATTAAAGGTGGTGAATAGGATTTTGGAAACCTATTGAGATACTTAGTAGGAGATAAGCCCAAGGGATGGGATTTAATTTCATCATAGGAAAAAATTGCTTACTATCAACAAGAGTAATGGTAAATCCCAATTCTAGATTGTATAAGGGATTATTCCAAGGAATTCTTTTGAGTTGAGGAAGATGGAAAAAGGGGAAAAGAGTAGTGTTGAGGATTAAGATTTTGCAAAGCACCTAAATAACTTGCATGAAGAGGTAAGAAATCATATCAATAAGATGAATTCTTAGTACAAGGATAAGGAAGATAAAAAGTGGAGATTTAAGAAATTCCAAGTTGGAGATGAAGTCATGGTTCACCTAAGGAAAGAAAGGTTCCCAATGGGAATGTATAGCAAGTCGAAAATGAAGAAATTTGGGCTATGAAAAATCTTGAAGAAGCATGATATAGGAAATGCTTATGAGGTAGAGTTGACAAGTGAGATAAACATCTTTCCTATGTTCAACATTGCTGATTTGATAGAGTATCATAAAGGAGATATGGAGGATGGACCAATAAAATAGCAATGGAATATTTTGGCACCTACTTCAAAGAAATAAGAGATAGAAGAAATATTGGATAGTCATATGGAAAGAAGTACAAGAAACAAGCAATATGAAGAATATCTTGTTAAATGGAAGGGAAGGCCTATTGAATATTCATCATGGTTGTCTAAGGTAGAGGTTGACTATCTTGGTTTTCTCCAACACCAGAGATTTGAAAAGGCCACTTCTCAGATTACCCTAGGTGTTTGATGCAAGAGCATCTAGTGGTGTAGGGGAGATCTTGCATCACCATTAAAATTTTTTCCTTATTTTCTTTAGTTGTTTGAGTCCCATGATGGCACTTAAGGGGTGTAAGACAGTCAAAAGTCCAAAAAGGTAAAAATTTATCACTTACTATCTTTAGTAAGTTGGCCTAAACAAACATGTACGGATCTTAAAAAACTACCCCAAGAATTAGAATTGGAAAATGCATATGATGACATAAGAATTGTCTCAATAGCTTATACCGTTTGGGAGATATTAAAGTTTTTGTCCCAAACAATTTCTCCAATACAACTTCAAACTCAAATTTTAAGTCCTTAGAGGCCTAAAAAAGATCGAAAAGTGGATAAAATGATCTTTGGATAACTTCAACATTGTATATATCTTTGAGAGATTTCCAACTATATATTATAATAATAAATCAGACACATGAGTCAAAAGTTATGGCTTCGGGAAGTTGTGCCACCAAAAAAGTGAATTTCAATAAAATATCTTCTTAGGCAATAAAATGAAGGGCTAAAATTTTGGTGCCAAAACATTATAAGATGATTATTGGTGTCAAATAAAGGGTTGAATAAGGGTTATGAGAGATGACTCCGTTAAAGGATATTGTGGTTTTGAATAATAGATTCTTTCTTACAAAGTTGATTTTACTTATAGTGAATCAAGCCCATGTGGTTGTAGCATTATAACTTATGAATCTATAATTTTATTTTAAGAAAGTAATCAAAAGTGGGTTGTTTTTTGTCTTGCATTCTCCATGTTGATATTTTTTGTTGTGTTTTGTGTGTGTGTTGAGAGGAGTAGCCCCTCATCAGACACACAAACAAGGATCTACAAGCTGGGATTAAAATTCCACAACTAGACCACCATTTGAATCAAAACATGCTTTCATGCCATGTCAAAATCAAAATCTACTAGTAGAATGTAGGAATTGGTTGAGCCACAAGAGATAAATAGTTGAACACTCCTGGAAGATTAAAAAATGAAGGATGCAAAGTAGAAATGGAACACATGAAATTGGATAAATCTAGCATGGTAAATTAAGCCAAAAAGACGTGTGTATGTATAGCAAGGAGAAAATAAATCACCAACATAATTAGTGGAGAAGATTAGGTAGTTGACTCCCACTAACAAGAGTGGTGACAAGTTAGCTTCCTCTAATCTCGCGAGATGGCTAGCCAACTAGCTCTAACTAAGAAATCTAGCCAGGCTTAAAGCCATATGTATAACCATGTACTCTAATGCATATATACACTAATAACTTCAATGCCATATGTATTCTTGATTTTGTAAAAGAGTTTAAACCCTTTCAAAAATTCATCTTTACCCTTTATCAAAACAAATATCCTATTTTCTTTGGCATATTCTATAAACCCATCCCTTTTAAGATAAATTTTTCAACCATTAAACAACTAGAAGGTTAAAGGTTCAAGACAAGTCATTACCACTTATTTTTTATTTGTTACTGGAATACAATGCACACATTTTTTCCATCTCTTTGTATTGTGGATAAATTAAAAGTTATAGGTAAATCAATTTGATATGTTCACCTATTCCTAGTTATATGAATTCTCATTCCTTTTTACACTATCTATTTATACTTTATTCATTCTTTACTATAAACAAAAATAGTATATATATTTACTTGTCTGTTTTTTATTGATCCATAAGATTAGACAGAGTTACGTTATATATTATAAAAAAGTCAGTACAATTCGATGCCCCATAAGCATTTGTATGTAAAAGCTTTAAGTCTAGCATCAAAATAACAATCAAGCTTACATATTTTGCAAATTTACATAGCCTATACATTCACCACCCCACCCCAGGAGCATCATCGAGTTCCTTTATCCACTCAAAGTCCTCCATTAACTCCAAATTATCCACTTTCTTTAAGAACTAGCATCCCATATGGGCAGAGGCTCTGTGCTGCATCAGGGTTCAGGTGCAGAAATTATCGAGGAAGGGAAGCCATTCCACCATGACTGCACCCTCCTCTATCACTTGTGGAATGTCTCTCGACCGCAGTATGCCAACACCATAGTGGGCCGCTCTCAGCACCTCCTCCAACCCACCAAAGTCGTGTTTCTTAAATAGTTCATGAGCCAGCTCCCGCACCATCTCCTTGAGCGAGGTCCAGGAGGGAGACAACAAAAGCATGAGGTTATGTCAATGTTGACCCTGTACCTTCCATCATCCACCAAGAAATCAACACCAAGGATCATTTTTACCGCCTTTAGCATCCTCCCACTGGGTTGTTTCAACACCACCTTCAGTCTTTGGTCTAAAACAACACCCAAAAATGTCATTTGACATTGCGTGCTTGTGAGACAAATAGGGGCGTCCATCCCTGTCAAGCACTCACAATAGTTGAGGAGAATTATGGAAAGCTTAATCCCCAGTAGCGAAGAAATAGGCCACGACTGCACCATCCCACACTTCGCATGGGGAAAGATCTCTGCCAAATCCATACATCTACTGCATTTGTACTTTGACTACTTCAAGGAGCTTTATGGCCATCATTGCAACACAAACCAACTCACCATCAGTACTTCACAACCATCTAGACATGCAAAAAGAAAGGAAAGGAAAAAAAAGGTTTTTTTATAGTCAACGATACCAATCGATCTGTTTTTGGGTTTATAAATGGCTTGTAGTATATGGGACTCCTTGTATTCCCAATATGAGGGAGGCACCTAACTCGTGCTCCAATAGGAAGTGTACATACTTTACACCATCCCACACTTCGCATGGGGAAAGATCTTTGCCAAATCCATACACCTACTGCATTTGTACTTCACCTACTTCAAGGAGCTTTATGGCCATCATTGCAACACAAGCCAACTCACCATCAGTACCTAGACATGCACAAGGAAAGGAAAGGAAAGAAAAGGTTTTTTTATAGTCCACGATACCAAGCGGTCTGTTTTTGGGTCTACAAATGGCTTGTAGTATATGGGACTCCTCGTATTCCCAATATGAGGGAGGCACCTAACTCGTGCTCCACAATACGAGGTGTACATACTTTACTCCCTGCAAGATTTGAACTTGTGACCTCTTTTTCAGGAGTACAAGTTCTCCACCATTAGGCCAACTGATGTAGGCTATATTGATGCCAACTGATCGATTGCCTTGAGCATGTTGGTTAATGATGTCACTGGCCGATATGACACTATCGATGGTCGTGTTGGCTAAAGCGTCAACCTCTTAATTGCCTTCATAAAAAATGTGCTTGATTTGATAATCATCAAGATATCAGAGGAGGTTAAGGCACTACACAAGATTTTTATTTAGTTTCCAATTCATGATTCCTCCCTTTGCCAAGGCATTGATGATGATTTGAGAATCACCCTCTATAACCAACCTCTTTGCTTTCACTTTGATTGCCATTTCCAAACCCAAGCGCAGGGCGCTTCACTTTATCGCATTGTTCCTGCCTTCTGGTAGTCAAACACTTAAATCTTCCATCGCCACCCCTTCACAATTTTGAAGGATACAACCTGCGCCTAAAAACCTAGGGTTACTTCTAGACGCACCATTGAAGTTTAATTTGAGCCAACTCATCTCCAGTGGTTGCCAAATCATCCTTACCCTCTCAACCACCTTAGCTTGAATGCTAGTGACCCCATTAATGGGGGTTGTCTTTTACTAACATAAAACACTAACATTTTATTTGAAGATTTATATTTAATTTTCCAAAAAAAATCTAAACAAAACTCTTTTTCTCGAAACAATAAAATATTGCATAAATAGATGTTTATTATTTTTAATTTTCCTAAATTTGTTTTTGAAGAAAACTCAAAAAGACATCAAATTACTATTTTCTTTTCCTCGAACCAATAAAATATTGCATAAATAGATGTTTATTATTTAATTAATTGCCTAAATAAAATTGATATGACTGTTTTGGTTATTTGAATTCATAGCACTCACTGGTTATGAAGGACTAGTAAAATACTTTCTCTACGAAACACAAAGCTTACAACTTTCTTGGTGGAAACCCTAACGTATTCTTCTGTTGCTGCCGCAGCTTTCCTGATGAACATCATATTATGCCGTAAACTATTTGATGTTTCAGCAACTCCCATGAACTCTATTTTACGCTGTAAACTGTTTGTTGTACACCCATTCCATTTTCGCAATGTTTTCTCAACGAAAGCTCATTCGCAGACCCTCTTTTCAGATTTTGCATCCACCAAACTTAACATGTCTGAGGCCGACATCATTCGGATGTTAAAGTCGACTCCCCAATTGCAGAAGCTTCGAACCCTCGATAACGCAGAGCAGTTTATTCATTTGTTTAAAAGCGCGGCTTCACTGAAGTCCAAATTGCCAATATAATGAGGAGTCAACCCCAACTTATCGGAGTTGCAGAAAGAATATTAGAGCCTAAGATCAAACTGCTGGAAGATTTCGGTTTTGTGGATCAAAATCTGGTCAAACTTTTGAGGAAAAATCGCAGCATCTTGAACTACAGCCTCAAGAAGGAGCTTCTTCCCAAGATGGAGTTTCTGAAGAATGTATTTCAGTCACAGGATTTGTTCCTTAAAGTCCTGCTAAGATCACCAAGATTTCTCAGTTTTAACTTGGAGAAGATCCTGAAGCCCTCGCTTGCTTTCTGGGAAGGATGGGGTTTTTTTGGGGCGGGGCTCGTAAGCTTCTTACAGGTACACCCGGCTGTTCTCTCACGCACGTCTCTAACGCCTGCACAGGTGGATCTCATTCACAAGATTGGCGTTGACAAAGAAAGCAAAATGTTCAAATATATTGTAGCTGTAGTGGCTGTTAGTCACGTGGAAACGTTAGAGGCCAAGATAGAGAATTTCAAACTCTGCGGGCTCTTGGCTGAAGAAACCTGGCAACTACTTGGAGCTGCCCCTCTAGTCTTAAATTTATCCAAGGAAAATGTTAGTGAAAAGATGAACTTTCTAGTTAATAACATGGAGCTCCCTGCAAATTATGTAGTGAAGCACTCTAAATTGTTGGCAATCAATTTGGAAAAGACTATGAAACCCAGGTTTCTGGTTTGGTAGAAAATCAAATCCGTCAATGCCCTCGAGCTTCCTCTTTTGACGGTATTGACGATGCCAGAGAGAAGGTTTGTTAACAACATTATAAAAGGGCATCCTGAATCTAAAATACTGTCGACAATTTATGAAAATGCCATCACTAACGCCTTCAACCGCATAAAGAGCTCAACAAAAAATAATTTTAGATGGAGAAAGTGAGAGTCAGGTCTCATAAACCACAACAAATCTCGTCTTTGGCAGAAGATAGGCAAACCCGCTCCAGGTGTTGGCCGTGAGCAATTGACATTCCTGGATCTACTATATTCAACAAGAGGAGCTATGCTGGTATTCCTTCTGCCCTGCGTTTTGTGTCCAGCTGCTCTTCAAGCAAGGTATGCATTGTAGTTACTATTTTTTTTTATGTGAGCTAAATGCTATCACTGCAGCCATTTAAGTGACGTAATTGGGGAATATTTAATAGATGAAGTTTTCTTACATCTGAAAGTCATCTCAGAAATTTTATCATTATGTTCCAATTGGGAATTATGTTAGTGAGAGAAGTGAACGATTATACATAATGTTCAGCAAACAAGTTTTCCAGCCCCTAAATGTTTGCAAAAGTTGTAATTAGGGTTTGATTCAGGACCATTTATAACGCCGGAGTGAGTTTGTGCTAAGATGTCATATAAGTCCTTCAAAGAATACGTGAAATCAGTAAATCAGAATAGCAGGCTTTTCCATTTATAGAGGAAGTTCATCAGCAATTGGACAACATCACAAAACATTCTTAGTTGGAAGTCAGTTAATAATGGTTTGAATCAGAGTTTTGGGACTGACACTGACCAGGTCAATTTCAGGCTCTGGCACGACAAAGTAAAAAACTGTATTTCAAGATAAATTGGATTTTTATTGTTTCTATTTCAGAATAACATCAATTACATGAATCAAAATTGCAAATCCTCTCAAAAATCTGGAACAAGTAACAATCTTTTAAAGTTCAATGTACTGGTTACTGTGTTGCACGTAGGAGATACCCAATTCGAGGAAATGCTCATGATTAAATGAATTTGAGATCGTTCATAGATCAAACAAAATGCTGAGGGTTTAAAGAAGCTGCTGCTAGATAAATAAATGCTGAAAATGAAGATGAGTGTTTTAAGTTTTCGTGTTCAGGATTTTTAATAATGTTTTTGAGATTTTGAAACAAGGTGGGTTCAAGATTGATTGAGTCACAGACAAGTTCTACCAAAAAATGCAAAAATCTAAAAAGCTCTTCAGGTTATGTCAAAATTTGTGAGTTGACTGAATCAAGGCAGCAAAACTTGCTGCTGCTGGCTCAACTCAGGACTTTGCAAGTCTACAACAGATGCATGGTCTCTCAAAATTATGCTTTTAACATTGTTTCTCTGAGTTTTGGGAACAGGTGGATGGATTTGGGAGGTGATTTTTTTTACACATTTTGTGGATGGTGGTAAAAATATTATATAAAAATTAATCTTTGGAAAATTAGGTTAAAAAAGAGTAAAAGGAATTGCAATTCATCATTTATATAAACGATATGAATAAAAGAAGCTCAAATTTATACAAATTTGTATTGTTGTACAACATTTTGTATCATAGACTGAGAATCTTAATGTCGTCACCCTGTCTTAAGCATCTTGAATGGAAATTGTACCATTAACCAACATGTCCCATATTGCCATACCCCAGATGTTCCATCATGGAAAACGACCCACAAACCCGAGGGACGTGTCCATATTGTACACATTTTTATATCAAATATCTCTATTACTATACCGATCATGCAATCTGTTGCCACTTTTTTAATGTCCTGTGGTGGGATTCTGTCAACTCTCCCCTGGCCTATATATAACTATTTACTATTTAGTGCAGTCTCAAATGCATCTGACAGTGAAAGCCATTTTCATTCTCTTTATCAAATAGTTGCATTTTTGCAAACATGATCTAGTCACAGTTACCTTATATGACTTCTTGTTTGTCTCTTACCATCATCGAGTAGTGTAGATACATTTAATCCATCAATACAGACACAAAAAAAAATAAAAAAAATTGGGACATTTGAAAATTGACACATTAATGCACAATAAATAGAAGCAATCAAAATTGTTTTGATGACATCACCCAAAAACAAAATTTGTAGCTCGTGTAAGTGTTGAACATGAACTCCTATGCATGCTATCAACAGAGCTTTGGAAAATGTCTTCCCTGTGAAAGTGATTGAACTAAAATTCAGTCACCAAGGAAATTCGTACCTTAGAACGAACCTATAATTTATAAACATGCGCACCTTCAAGATTCTATATCACATCCCACCTTCACAATTTTTCAAAAACAAACTTCAAAACATTTTATAGCTATCTGCAAGATTGTAATAATGGAGTATTTGCTTTACCACAACAAAATATTGGGAAATCGGTGTCTCAATGAATAGTTTTAGAGAACTGGAGAGAGAAAGTGATGTAGGCCTCTCACATTGATGAAATCCACACATGTTTGCAGATGCAGGTATTGTTACCAAGAATTGCTACAGATCTCTGCCATGCAATTTACATTGTAGGGAAGTCTTCCCATAGCTGATGTATGATCATGATTTTGCATTTACATGGACTTAAGTTATAAATTTATAATGCAATAATACCGGAAAGAATTATAGACATTAATTATTGTTTCTAATGGTAGTCAAGATTCAAGCTCCATTGGACAATGTAATGTATGAAATGGCCATTCCATTATGTTGTCATGTGTATGTCTAAACCTTCACATTATCTGCATGATAATCAAACAATGAAATCATGATTTTTAATTTGGATGGATGGGTGATTTTTTATTTTGAAATCGTGATAATCAAACAACACAACATTAAATTATTAAAATGATCGACCATCATGAATAAATTGAATTTGAAGCTGTATTATTGACAAATCAATTGAAATCGAATCCACATTAATAATGTATTGATCATTGCAAGTGAATCGCACATGTAAAATCGATAAATAAGAAGAAAGGAAAATAATGTGTGAGAAATAATAAATGGTTACAATGCATATACACAATGGGAGCTTTCAACATAGTTATAAAGCAGTCCCTCACAATGGATATCTTTCGTCCTTCGAGAGAGATTGCTCATTCCACATTTTTTTATTGTAAATACACAATAATGCTAAGAAATGTCTGTAAATATCCTACATACATTATTATGTTGATGGATGCGTTTTTGGTTTATTTTAGTAGTGTTGCTAAACTTCCCTACCTTATTTGGCAATCATACCTTTTCTCCCAGAGTAATATGCATTTGGATATGTTGTGATCTTTATTACTTGTTGATATTTACTTGTTACTTGTTGATATTTTATATATGAATATGAAGTACCAGTGTATCTTTTTGAACCAAATCAAATCACTTCTGATTATGATTTACAAACTTCGGCCTAACAAACGAAGTTATACAGGCTATAAACTTTTATTGTTTGAATGATAATGACATAGTTTTATGATTTTTCAAAAATAAAATGTGGCAATGATGAACGTAATCCTTCCTTTGTGACGGAAGATTGACAAATGTTGGAAGCGAAACACTTTTCAGCGCATGAAAACAGGGCACAAACTATGCAGCAGTGGCCATGGTGGTGGCAGCTACAAACACAAAGATTTCTGGTCCATCTTCAGAGATTCTTCAGAGATTTCTACAGGAAATTCTCGCAGCTTTGCTGTTGAACTCCATGACTTTGAAGTTTGAGCAGCTGTAGTTGCTTTACGTTTATCATTCTCTTTAAAAAAAAGCTTTGGCAAAGCTTTTTTTTAAAGTGTATGGGTCTTTGGCTAAGACCTAAAACCATGGTTTATTGAACTAATCTCCATTAGGAACTTCTGTTGAAAGGCAGAATGGACATTTGGTTTTGTGGAGAAAGTTTCCATATCTTATTTTTAGCTAAAAGAAGACATAGATCTGATATTTAGAAGTGGTCCGTATTTTCTAGAAGTAAGATGATTATAGTTTAAAACATTTTTCCATGGATTTTAATCCTGCAAATGATATGCCCTGTGTAGTTCCTGTTTGGGTGAAACTTCCCCATCTTCCTCTGTTCTTTTGAGAATGACAAATGTTTGGCTACCATTGGTAGCACTAATCTATGTGGAAGTAGATTTGAATAAATGTTTCCTTGAAGCCATTGAATTAAATCTAGATGGAGAGGCATATATGCAGAAATTTGATTATACCTTGTTGCCCTTCATGTAATAAATGCCATGAGTATGGTCAGTTTGCTAAGGATTGCAAAAAAGATCAAAATGTGCTTCAAGCACTCTCAAAGTGCTCAACACAACTATCACAACCAAAGCAAAAATACATCTTCACCAAAGAATTTGTCAATGAAATTAGGGTATCAAATAGGGTCAAACTATTGTTGTTTCAAATATGTTTGAAATCTTAGGAGGAAATACTTAGGGCCCTACAAAAGGGGAAGTGAGCAATCAAGCTGAATTCAATTCAAGGGAAGTGCAAAGGGTTGTAGGGCAAGAATGCACTTTGGAGGGAGGAGAAATATAATAGTCAAATTGAAGTTCATTTGAGACAAAAGTATTAGGAGGTAAGACAATTGAAAATAACCAACAAAAAAATAGTGGTTCTTCTAAAGAATTGTCACACCCCCACAAAACCAACTTCTACGAAACCCTTAGTTTCAATGTAATATAGACAAGGGTGTGGACTTGCCAATTGTGCCGTTTTATTTTGGGACATGTGTTTATGTGCTTGCGTAAGTGTATGTAGGCAATTAAGGTACTGATCATTGATGAACTTTTCTTATTTTATTTTACATGGGCTAGGGAATGATCATTTCAATTATTCTTATTTTATTTTACATGGACTAGGGAATTATCATTTCAATTATGCTTATATTTGGCTAAAATGAACATGTATGAATATATTTATGATTGTAGCAGAGGAAAATTAACACCTCTCTACCTCCTCAAAGAGAGAGTGCTCCTCTGCTACCTCGGGGGCAAAGCTCAGGTGACAAAGGATGGAAAAAGGGAGTTTCGACTATAACTTGGGTTTTACGATAGATTTTGGAAAAAAAGTACTTTAGAGGTTGAACGAGTAGACTTCAGTATAATGTATATGAACTATCATCACCCTCCAAATAGATCGAAACTGAAAGAAGAGCACATGAAGACAAAATAAAAAGTCGGATCAACATGGAAGAGGCCTAAATGCCCCAACACTTTGCATCATTCTCGACGTGAAAAACAAAGATTACAACAAATAGAAGAGTGATGAGACAAATAGAAGAAGTGTATGACAAAGTTTCTCTCCTATATCCAAGTACCTACAAGGGTAGCAAGGGTCCTCTAGGCAAGAGCACAAATATTAACAAACAAGTACGAGGGAAAACATACAAACAAACAAAGCTAATCTAAGGATGTAGACGAGGTACCGATCTAGTGCAACACCTCCAACAAGTCATCTTGCTCCCAATCTAGATCATCATAGGGGGAGGGAAGATGCGCCCGTAGGGGGGGATAGCAAGAGTAGTTCCCGTCGACTCACCTATAGCAAGAGCAAGGAAGAAGCTCGCTTGAGGTCTTCATCATCGAGCTTGTGTGAGACTAACATCATCGATCTGGCAAAAACATGAGGATATAATCAAGATATCCTCCAATGAGTTGAACATATACATCTTCGGAGTGAAGTGCGTTGACTGAGTAGGAGGACATGAAACCAGAGAGTCAATATCGACCTTTGAAAAAGGGGTAGTGACAAACTCAGGAGAAGGGGATGCCTTCTCTGTCACAAGGACGGTGCACGCCAAAGCAGAACAAGAGGAGGGTAAAGAAGACTTTTTGTGATTGTTGTTTGAAACGAGGTCAAACTCCAATTTATGCTTCAGTGAAGGATGTGGGATCCTCTCAACGGAAGCGAAAGCAAAAGAGGGAGAAGAAGGAGCCATGGAAGACACAAACTTCATGTGAGGCATGCCAATGGGCTTAGGAAAAGGAGGAAGATCAGATAGAGAAGTTATTAGAGGTGGCTTTGTAGAAGGAGCGATGAACACTTGCACCCTCTTGGTGTTAGGTTCATTAGGATTTGTTGAGGAAGCCAAAAGCAAAACAAAGGTGATGGGAACATAAGTAGAAATAGAAATGGAAGCAAAGACAATAGTAGAAAGGGAATCATAAGCAAAGACAACAATAGAAAAAGAGGTAGAAATAGGAGGGTCCCCCTCAATCTTCTACAAAGGCTCGCGCTCCCAAGCCAATGCTCATCGTCAACGCTTATGCTCTCACACTAGGTAGTTGCAACGACTACATGGACAAGGAAGGTGGGTTGGGAAGACTCCAAGGGATCTTGTTACATCGGAGGAGTGCTCTTCACAGCCGTTGTCAATAGAAGAACAACTACCTGAGGAGGGACAGGAGGAGGAACAAAGATAAGAATGGGGGGGTCTCAACCATAAGCTCCTTTCCTTTCATTTCCTTAGGGGTAAGTGGAGGAACATAAGGAGGCATCAAGGGTTGAGACACAAGACAACTACATGGGTATGCTTCCCCTTGCCATATAGGGTGAGTCGAGGATAGTGGGAAAAATCGAGAGTTGAAAGACTTGCAATTTCAACTTCTACAATGCGAGTGCCTTTCCTTTTTTTGTACTAGGCATAACAACAAGAATTGAAGACATCGTCAAGGGTTGTGAAGTCACAAAAGAGGATGAGGAAAAGGGGGAAGGCCCATGGGCAAGAGCCTACTTGTCCTTAGCTTTCAGAGGAGCAGAGGACAAGGCATGTTGATGCACACATAGAAGCCTTTAGAGAGATCATAGGGAAGAATGCAAGAAGACACCATCAAAGATTGAGCCTCTAGTCTTATACCTAAAATAAGTCTTATATAACAAGTCTCCTCTAGGTGGTAAGGGTCCAATTGGAGCAAGCCAAAAATAGTCAAGGGAAAAGCCCCCACGTGACATAAGTGGTTTGTACCCAGTGTCTTGGATAGTGTACATTGTGCCCTCATGAGGAAACTTCAGACATTTGTGGATAATAGAGGCGACCATGTTTATGGAGACTAGCCTTGGAATTCTTAGTATCACTCTGAATAGGTCAAAATCTGGTATCACAAAAAATGGAACTTCCAGAGTGTTAGGTCCAATAAGGAGTTCCACGTGACACAAGTGGTTTGTACCCAATGTCTTGGATAGTGTACATTGTGCCCTCATGAGGAAACTTCAGAAATTTGTGGATAATAGAGGCGACCACATTCATGGAGACTAGCCTTGGAATGCTTAGTATCACTCTAAATAGGTTAGAATTTGGTATCACGACAAATGGGACTTCCAGAGTTTTAGGTCCAATAAGGATTTCCAGAGATGATGAAAAGATCATCATGCATATGGAGAGTGGTTTGCAACTCGTATTTCTCCTTGTGTAAATTTTATATGGAAAGGGTCACCTTCGTGATAATATTGACCTAACTCGTGGGGTCAACCATAATGCCTATCATGAAATTATCATTGACACGAGCCAGTATATACAACAAGGGCTCCTTCTTTAGAGACAAGTCACGTGGTGTGAATATTATATCGAGTGTTTTATCCTCGTGACTTGAAGGAGGAACATGAGTGAACGAAACCACATTCACATGCTTAGATGGATTAGGATTAGCAAATGAAGGAGCGAATGTTATGAGATTAGTAGAATGGGATGGGAAGGGATTTGTGTAAATCTGTAATAGACTATTAAGTTTGGCCACATATTTGTATGAATTTTTCATTTTACCATCAAGTTGGATGGTGTTGTTATCGATGTGGCCCTAGATAACATGTTGAAGACATGCATTGCTCAGTATCATGACCTGATACTCAATGGTATTGGCAACTTTTTGTGCATCATACCATTGAGGATAGGGCTCAGATAATAGTCTTATCTCTGAAAGAGAAACTACACCTTCTTTCAATACTTTCTCGAGGACATTTATGTAAGATTTAGACATTTTTGTAAAAAATCTATTTTTGCCGACAAAGCTTTTGTCAGTAGGAATAGATACCATGTTTACTACTACTTTATCCTTTCTTGAATCTATAGATAGACATAGCTAGTCGGTTATTCGTATGTGAGGACGAGGAGGAACCTTCGTACTAAGCAATCGTATATTGATATTCACGTAGCACAACAAATAGATGAACAAAAGAGGGATATTTCATTAGAAGAAAGTTATCTCACAATGTCAACAATAGGTTCTTGATGATCACACATTGTACGTTAGAATCCAGAAGGGCATAGGATATTTGGGAAAACAAAGCTTGGTAATGGGCAATAAAATTAAATACTTTTTCGTGTATACCTTGCTTGCATGAATGAGATCTATAAAAATGACCTTCGATCCGATGTTTGACTAGAAGTGTTGTAGAAACTGATTTACTGATTGGTCAAAAGAAAATATGCAATTATCAAGAAGCAAACAATACCATTCCAAGGTAGCATCCTTGAGGGAACATGGGAATAATTTTGGTAATAGAGCATCATGGTGAAAGAGATCAGTACACATGGCAATGGAAGATGAGACATGCATCTGTGGGTCTCCCCTACCACTGTACTTACCAAAGAGTGAATTTGATCAACATGTACTATAAGAGCAGATTCATCAACTAAGGGAGAGGAAGGGTTAGGAGAGGTTGGTGGGGTATGGGTTTCAACTTCGACATGAGGAGGGGAGAAACTAGGCAAGTGTCCTATACAAGATTCCTCTCCGGACCTTGATAAGCAGGACTAAACATTCTTCTAGATCCCATATCTAAGTGTTGGTAACTTCTCCTTACTACGTGTTCAGAGGTAGTGGATTGTGTTGTGAAACTCATAAAAGAGTGTCACAACACGCTATCCAATATGTGTCTCGACAAGAGAATAAATTTTTTCGACAAAAAAATTAGGCAAGAAGAGTTCATGTCGAGTTCACCAAAATGTAGCGAAGGAAAATTAACACCTCTCTGCCTACTCAAAGAGAGTGTTCCTTTGTTACCTTAGGGGAAAAGCTCAGGTGACAAAGGGCAAAAAAAGGGAGTTTTGACTATGTTTTAAGAAATTTTGCAAAAAGGACTTTAGAGGCCAAACAAGCAGACTTTAGAGGTCTCAGGAGCAAGTTGGTTAGCTCTCAGACAAGGACAAAAGTGTGGCACTTGGTCGTCCTTGTGGCATGCAGTGGTCTCGTACAATTTGAAAACTAAAGATCATAGAGACATACAAAATCTACTGATAGTTCAAGAATTGAAATATGATTGTTTTACTAAGCTAACAAAATGCTATAAGTAATAGAAATAACAAGAAGAAGAAAACTAACATGCAAGGATTTAAGCTAAACTAAAAGAAATAACGAGAGAGATGGATGGAATCACAAGAGGTCTAGCGCTACAAAGCTTCCCACAATGCTTCAAAAGAGCAACCTGCACACAAAAACAAAGAAAAAATGTTGGGGTTGTTTTGGGGCTTACCTCAATCAAACCCTTGTTTTGGTGTTTCCACCTCCACAGACAACCAAGTGGATAGAATAGAAAAGAAATAGATAATAGGCAAGTAGATTGACAAGATAAAGAAAGTAGACATGTTAAAATAACAATATTCTACTGAAATGGAGATGATAGTGCAAAGAAAGTGCGATTACCTCCCCTTGAGCAAGTTGACAATGTTGAAGGAGAGCATGCAACACTCTAGACAAACTTAGAGAGCCAATATGTCAACATAGAAGCCAAGAATTTGCAAGAATAATGGTGTAGAAGAGAATGGGAATCACAAAGTGAGCTAGAATGAGAGAATGCAAGAATGAAAGTGTAGAATGTGAAAGCAGGATCGGAAGAAGAGCGAATAGAATGGAACAACGAGAGTTTGAATGAAGATTATCCATGTAGGAAGGCATTCCCAGGTGCATCTGCCACCAAGGAGGCATTACACTTCGTGGGCAAGCGGAAGTGTAACATCCCAATGGCCATAAAATCAAGAATCTTTTCAGGATGTTTATGTGACGTGTAGACGTCTATGCGACACGCTAGCATCCTCGACAAAAAATCACTTGAAAGCCGAAAACAAAGGGCCCAAGGACAAAAATAAAGGTAAGGAAAGGGGGAATTGCATTGTTTTCCTTTATTAGGCTAAAGGGGAGTTTGGTGGAATGTGAAATTGCACAGGGTGCAATTTTTGGCATTACAATGACTATCCTAGACTAATATTTTTTGTTGAAACTTGTGGGAAATGTCAATCTTGTAGACCTGCTAGGGTGCAAGGTGACATGGACTATGTGGTTTTGTTTATTAGAAATGTTTTATGGCTAAATCAATCCTACAACCATGTAAGTGTATGTTTGGTCTAGGTTGAGGTTCAACCAATTGTATGTACATTGTAGATAAAATAAAACTAAGCCACAATTTTGATCTTATAATTGGTTTGAGTTTAAAGGTTGTGTCAGTTTGTCTAGTACTTGGAAGACCAATTTGAATACATATCTTCAATACACACAAGTTGGTGATATATATACAATATTTAATATTTTGTTATCAACTAATTAATGTTTCAATCTCCAACCTTACACAAGTTGCTTGATAAAATAAAACAAAATAAAACTACAAACCTATATAGTAGTAATTTAAAAAAGAAGAAATGGCTAGAAATAAATCCCTTGTTAAACATAAAGTTAAGGCATTATAAATTCACTTCAAAGATATTCACAGTGAATATATTTGCACATAACATGTTAGGATGAAAACTTGTTTTCTTAAGGAGCTTCATATACATATTTTATTAAGGGACAACAAAGGAGAAAGGGAAAGGATTAATGTGAAATGATGGAAGTTGGGTAGTTATAAGAGCTCAAAGAGGGAAAAAATGAATGTTGTATAAAAGGAAGTCAATAAAAAGGAGATAAGGTAGAAAGGTGCAAATAGTAGGTGTGAGCAAGAGTTTTTAAAGTTACAAGAATATTAGGTTTTAAAACTTAGATCCTAGAATACCAGGTGAGTCCTCAAAGGAAGTTTGAATCCTTCTATTGTTGCTTTCATCTATTAATCTTAGATTGGGGTATTCATTGAGATGTATTTGTATATTTGAGCCTTAAGTTGCTATTGAATGCAATGTGACAAGTTATTTGTAAAATGAAATAGCTAATTTACTTTGCAAGTCCTTGCTCCTATGCCTTAATATTATGAAACTCCATATGCACATTGATGAATCTGCATACAAGGTTTCTTATTCATTAAATTATAAGGATATAACTTAGGTCCTAGTGGTGTTTGAGTAAGGAATTATTCGTAAATTGAGACTTTTTGTTAAAAAATTAGACTCACTTTATATAAATTTTGCATATGCATTGTGTAGAAAAGTGAAGTCATAATTTGCAACTTTCCTTTTAAGGGGGTTAATATATAATTCACCAAAACTTTTGTAGAAAGTAAGTACAATACAAAATCCTAATATAGTTGTATTAGTTGTAAACCTAGGTTGAGAGGCATGCTTGTACCTTAAGTCATAATTCCTTCCTATTTTTTCATAGTAAATAAAACTTGAAACAATCTCATACCTCAAGGAATGGATGACAACATTTGTTCGTTTGAAACTACTTTGACCCTCATTGAGAAGAACTCCAATGACAAGGATGGGCCAATCAGAATATTGAAAAATAGTTGGTCAAAGCAAATGACAACAAAATGGCTTGAGATTTTAGTGTAGCCAACCCAACACACTAGTTTGTAAAATCCTCTTAAATCCCTTGTGTTTGAAGTTCAATTTAACATTACTACAATTGATATATGTGTGCATGGTGAAGATATACAATACTCATGAACTAAACCAAAGGCCACTATGAAATGTTGGCTTATGTACTCTAGTCATTTCTAAAAGTAAACCATTGGAGACTTAAACATGACAACATTTGATTTATTATTTTAAACTATGATATCCTTTCCTTTCATCATTCAAACTTATACAAAATAGGAGTTTTGACATTGGTTAGGCAAATAATCAAAATTATGAATATTATTTTGAGTAAAAAATACGATTAAGATTGATTTTACTAAAAAAATTATGAAACTCGTATTCATATGATCAACACACAAATTGTTTGGCAAATTGATCACATTGAACATGCATTAAGATAGTAATACATGGGATACAAGCCTTGTTGAAGGCTTGAGTTTATTGTACTAAAATCATAGTCAAATGAAAGTTTAGAAATGTTGGTTGCACGAAAGAAGAGAGTAGACCTAAAATTTGGGGGTCTCTAATGTGCCTCATCATTATCATTTTGTAGATATATGAAAGAATGTTTTAGGGTTAAATTAATGTGCCTTTTGGAGTTTCAAGTATGCAAGAGGGAACATAATGAACCTTCTTACTAGTGAAAGTAATGCATCTTTACCTAGAGGCATTACATGGGTTAGAATTTGGCACAAAGTTTTAGGACAAATCTATAGGCTTATTGAATCCAAACAATATGAATTATAATATTAGTTAACATGAATCACAACTTACCATACCTAATAATCTATTTAATGGAATAATTTGGCATAAAAAAGGGATCAATGCTAGAAAAGAAAATATTTATATAATGATGGATGATAGCTTAATTGATGTCTTCTAGTATTAGGAGTTATGTGTGAGACAAGATTTAGATAAGAATAATTTAATATTTGTGTATGCATGAGTATGGATTAAGGAATTATTGCTAAACTAGTGAACCTAACTCTTGTAACTTAGAGGATTGCAGATAGAAAGAGAAAAATCTAGGTGGTTTATGGATTGGTTGACTCGTCTAGGGTGCAAAAAATTGAGGATAAATTGGTTATGTTACCTTTGTTAAACCTATCTAGATGTTTGGAATAGTAGTCACCAACATGTATAAAGTAAACTTTAAAAACTCATGATTATATTTATCTAGGTGGTTTATGGATTGGTTGACTCACCTATGGTGTGGAAAATTGAGGATAACTCATTTATGTGCCCTTTGTTAAACCTATCTAGATGTTTGGAATAGTAGTCACCAACATGGATAAAGTAAACTTTAAAAACTCATGATTCTATTTATCTAACTATAAGATGTTCCCACATGCTAGAACCACATTTTCATTGCAATGGACATAGAGTGAAGATAAGACCACCATAAGGGAATATGTAGAGGGTTGTAATACATAACTAAAACATGGTTTGACCTTATCCTTCCAAGGTGATTACCTACTAGTAAATCTTGTGACCCACTCACAAAAAGCCAATTGTTACTCCAACATGACCAAAAGTTTGGGAGCATGCTTTGCCTATAGAAGTAATAAATTGTATCTTAGGATTAGCCAAATTTTATTAGTAGAATACAACTACTGCCTAGGTTGGACAACTTTTTCCGGTACCATGCAACTTATGAATTCTAAGATCTACACTCTCAATGGATTCAATAGAATGTGGGAGAACTTAAGAGCTAATGTAAGAGTCTAGACAAGAGTATTAGCATGTTCTAATGTATCTATTTGATGGAATTTTATACCCTTACCAATGATGATAACAAGTATTATGAGATGCTAGTTTTGTCATCACAACTAGTAGAAAAATAGGAAAAGGATGGATCCACAATATTGTATGGGATGTACAATGTTGACAAGAAAGTGTAGACTAGAGATTTGTGTTATTTCTATGGTATGTTATTGTTTTACCTTGGTATGTTGAATAATGAAGAGAATCAAAACATCCACGGTGGATAACAGACTAATGTGGTAGAATAACAAATACATAGTAAAATAAACATTCATACGCCATTTGCACACATGAACCACTATTGGCAAGATATAGTGTTGTGAGGAATCAACATATATAATTTGGGTCATTTTTGGACCCATATATCCATTCTATACCACTTAAATAACATTAAAAACATTAAATGATCGTGAGTGGGCAAGGAAGCAAGCATTTGCAGCCGACCGTTGGTGTTGGTTCTGGCCTGGTGGGCTCTGCTCGCGTCGTTGCTGCCTCGTTCATTGCTTTAGAGGGGTCGCATGGTTGGGATGGTGGACCAACTAAGGAAAATGGCAATGGATCTATAGTTGGTCAATGTGCTGGGCAGAAGGTCCTTAATGGCCATTGACGTGGGTTTTGCAGTAATGGCAAGGAAAGAGTGGAACGTTCACATAATACTTTGGCACAAAGATCTCGGCCTGGGGGACCACCGTCTAGCGGGTTTATTCCCGTGGCTAATGCTTTCTTTGTTGACTTGACTTTTGAGACGAAGGATGAAATCGACTTTAATGCTTCTGCCTTTTCCTCCCATGGGGTGATTTTCCAGTTTAAGGGTTTTTGGCCCTCTCTCCCCAAATTGCATTCTTGGATCTCAAAAGAATGGGAGCCTTTAATAACTGGTAAAGTTCATATTTTCCCCATGGCCAAGGGGTTTTTTGTTGCTAAATTTGACATTGATATGGATAGAAACAAAATATTATGTAATCACTTTTTTAGCTAGGAGGACAATTTTTTGTTGATGATCAAGCCTTGACATGCTGATTTCAACCCCTCTTTTGAAACCTTCACTAAAATCTCGATTTGGGTTCAGCTTCCTAATCTTCCACTCCATTTTTGGACTGAATCCCTTTTAGAGGAAGTGGGTGAGACTCTTGGTGATTTTTTGCTGGTGGATGATGCATCTTCTGATATGTTTCACTCTACCTTTGCTCGCATATTGGTTGAAATGGATATTTCAAAAGGGTTGCTTGCCGAAATTCTACTTAAAACTTCTAAGAGTTCTTGGGTCCAAGCTTTGGACTATGAGGAGATTCCCTTTCGATGTAGAAGATGTTTCAAAATAGGTCATGTTGTTGCTCAATGTGGTTTTGAGAAAAAAGCCATGAAGGCTACATGGTGGAAAGATGCTTCCTCGCAACACTACACGATTGTGAAGAAGGTTGGGCAACCAAGGAGCTTCTCGAAGGTTGTTGCTCAAGAATCACAAGACCTTGAGGCTTCCTCTTTGACTGTTTCTAATGGAGGGATTGTTGATGATTTGAAAGACAACAATGTTGTGCCCCCTTTTGAGGTTAAGAGTGGGACTTTGGCTGCCACTTCTTGTGAGAATGTTTTGGCTACTTTTTCGGGTGGCTCTCCTGTTTTGACCACGCCTGTTGAGAGGAATACAGATGAAATCTTTAAGACAACGACTATTGGCTTTCCTCCTGTGGAAAATGGTGCATTGGCTTGGCTTGATAAGGCAACGCAAGTGGAAGAGGGTTGGATCACTGTAAAGGGAAAAAAAGATAAGTTCTCTAAACCTCCTTTTGACATGACTCTCTGCTCCCACAAGAGCAATTCTAAATGTAGATCTTGATGGTTCTTGGTTGGGGGGTTGGTTTTTGGCCGGTTGTTGGTTGTTTGATGGCCTTTTTATTCTTGGTTGTATGTGCCTTCATGTCTTGAAGTTTCGACAACCTTCTGGTTTTGGGTTCCAGATCCATTCAAAATATGCTTGTAATGGGTTTCGGGGTCCCATCAAAACCTGTTTTTGCCTTAATCAAAAACATTAAAACACCTCTAATATACTCAAATAAGCTATACTAGTGTAAAATATTATATCTAGGAAAAACAAATTTGTGATAATTAGATAATTTTGTGTTATTATGAAAGGACATGATGGAAATTCATTATGAAAAGCCATTAAGAGGCTATATAAAGAAGGAAAAAGTGGGAGATAAGAGTGTGGAATAGTATGGAATCATGTGGAGTCATATGAATTAAAGGAAGAGTAGAGCAAAAGGAATTAATTATAAGACATGTATAAGCAATGAAATTATATTAATATATGATTATATGTGTGTATATATATGAATGTATATAATTTATTATAATTTGGTTTGCACTTATTTTCATATCTAAGTTCTCCCTTTTTATTGCATCACACCGAGGTTTACCACATATAACAAAATATTAAGGGCTCAATCCAAAATATCAGGGAAAGTTCTAGAGTTTGTTTCTAATTTGGACTCCCACCATTGGTTCAAATGAGACAAGAAGTTAAGGATCCTTGTGGAGTTTAAAATTCCAAAGGGATTAATTTTGAATTTTAATTTGAGCCAAGTTCTTGAAGAGGGAGAGATTTTAGTAAAATGATAACATCCTTCTTCCACCTCCCATTAAATTTTCAATTTTTTTACCTGACTTCTTGTCTCTTCATTTTAGATTGTCTAAATGTTTGATTCAAGTGAAGATTCAGCTGTAGAGGGAGTGCCTAGAGAGTAAAGAGGAGAACAAAAGAGTAAGAGGTCCAAATAAGATAAGCTACCCCTCACCATGAAATATAAGTTTCAAGGGGTTCCAAGTGTCTCTGAGTTCACAAGTTATGAAGATAATTGACACTAAACTTGGGAAAATTAACATGAAAGCATTCAAAGAAGGGACCTTTTCAATAGAGGCTTCTCCTAGGTCTCAAAAGACAGCCAATTTAGGATTGGCTTGTGTTGCTTCATTTTCAGTGGTAGTGCAATGCCAAAAATTTATTCTTACAACAACATCCATGTATAACCCTATGTAAAGAAAGTGTTATGATCCTTGAGGCATTGAGATCATTGATCTCTCTCCTCCTATGATTAGGTTGTGTTTGACCTTCCTTGATATTCTAATTTAAAAATGACAACAAAAGTAGAGGCCATTATAGAGTAAAAGAGGGACATTAATGGAAACCTTAGGCATCTCAATAAGAAATGGTTAATGAATGAAAGGAAGTCAGTGGCTAAGCTCCCACAAGAGATTACAAGATCAATTTTTTATTCAGAAGTTGGAGACATCATTACTCTACTGTCTAAAGCCTTTGGTAAAGAAGAATCTAAAACATATGAAATTTGGATGTTTCACTTTATTAACATCATTTTGAAACGAGAAGCATTCTTAGATTGGGGGAAAATTGTGTTAGACACCATGCTCAAATAACCACAATAAAGGACACTAAGAAATTTTTCATGTCCTTCTATCTAGTGTACCTGATAGCCAAAGTGGGGAATTTCCTAGGACTCACCACTAAGGGTATAAGAGGAGAATCACCTAGACAAAGTAAAATATGGAAATTCTACCCCCAATTGGAACTTAAAGAGGCTGAAAATTTTCAAGAGAGTAAATGATGCCTTCCTATACCCAGTGATCAAACAATTGACTAGGGATGTAGGATTTAGGATAACCAAGAAGGCTATGACCTTGGTTAAGGAATGGGGTTAGTGGTTCATACAATTCCCCAAGTCTACGTACATAAAAAAAATTGGTTTCGATAAGGCACCATTTCTGTTGCCTGGATATTGTAGTATAGGCTTATTCTAATTGAGTTTGCAAGGAAAGTTCTTCAAGTAAATTTGAAGTTTTTTGGAAAACATAAGGCAGGGTTGAAATACCCTTTCCATTTGGGGTGATTTTCATGCCCATCTATTGTGGCTGCAAAAACAACCAAAGAAGAACTACAAGCCCTCAACCTCAAGCAATATATTCCAAGGGAGAATTTTGATCCTAAAGGGAAGATGAAGGTCATTGGCTCTTCCATTTTTCCATTCCACAAGTTCACTATTGAAGACTTATGGGTAAATCTTTAGGATGAATTCAAGGTAAGAAAAATAAGTTATGATAGATTGACCAAACTAGATATTGGAACCAATGTATGATATTAACAAGGTTGACACCAAGAATTTGGAGCCCACTGGTTGGTCTAAAAAAGAAGAACCTTCCATTGATGCAATATTTGAAAAATTCCTAGACAAAAGTAACACTTGGGTTGAATTAAGAATAAAGAGCTTCGAGGGTAAAGAAGGTCCCTCAAAGAGGAAGAAGCAATTAGATACAAAAGGTTCTTCATCCATACCAACTAGGTATACGAGGCAAAAAAAGAAGGAAATTGCATCCAACCAAGACACTATAGGGACTAAGCCTATAATAGAAAAGGTAGCAAAAGCCTTAAAATTGGTTGAGGTTACCTACAAAGTCGTAAGTGCAAGGTTTATATCGAGACTTGAAGTAATTCCCATTGCCCACACTCCTCCTACTAAGGATACCACAACAATAGAGCCGAGTCAAGAAACAACAAAAGAGCCACCAATAATAGATGTGGTGGACATATCAAATGTCCCATCCCCTACATATCTTGAAGTAGAAGAGTCGCTAAAAGAATAAGAAGAAAAAAAAGTGATTAGGTGGATATAGCACTTGATTCACCCAAGGGTACCCACTCTCACGAATAATGAGCAGTTAGAGATATAGCTCTTGAGACACATGAAGTTTAGGGTTTGGAAACACATCAACTCTGAGAAGAGTTACACAAACTTGGAGAAGATAAAGAGTAAAATAAAGAGCATGTGTTAATATTAGAGTAGCAACAAGAGCTCATAGATAGCATAGAGAGGCAAGCTGAGAAGGATAAAGCCTCCTCATCAAAGATAATTAGCACATAAGAGTTGGCAAAGGATCAACTTTAGAAGACTCTAGAAGCATAAGATGTATCTAGCTCTTTAGGAGCTCCCACCTAGTTAAAAATAAACCTTGAAAAGAGGAAGCAAGTGGTGGTTCAACCATTGAGTTGGTAAGGTATGGTGGTAGAGGTGGAGAAGAGTAGGTCGAGGAAGAATCTAATAAATCTCCATGCCACCAAAATCAATGAAGCTGGGGATATAGTCACAAAAATTTCTACCCCATTGGTAGATAAGGATGGAAGAGAGCTACAAACATCTAACTATCAACTATCTATTGTTAATATGGGGAAACAAACCAAAAGAGATTTGGTTGTGGATTCAGTAAAGGCTCGAATGCATAATGATAAGCAAACAAAAGATGATATTAAGGCTCAAATAGAACAAATCAAGGTATTGCTCAAAGGTTTAATCTCCCCTACCTCGAAACAACCTACTTCATTAGAGTCCCCAATGTTAATGAGTAGGAAAGAGGTGGATGAGCTCAAATAAATAAAGAAGTCCCAATTTTTTGATAAATGGATTGAAAATTTTAGAAGAGAGATGGAGGAATTTTTGGTATCCAAGTATAAGCAATATGAAAAGGCTTATAACTTAGAGGAACAATTACAAAAATATATGGATAGTCTAAGGGACGAAGACGAAAAATACTGGGTAGGCTTAAAGCTTCTCCAAGAATTGAACATGATTGATGTAGAGGAATTAAAGCAGTCTACAATTTTGGGAGATGAATATTTCAATTTCATGAGTAAATGTATTAATATTATATCTTTTAGAATGGAACTCATAGTAGAACATCGGTTAAGTCTACTAGAACTCCATAAAGAGTTATTTGAAAACTCTTTGTGTTTTGAGAGTTTTATAGTCACTATTATTAGCCTAGATCTCTTGTTACCGAGTATACACATGTTGGATACCCTTCAAGATATTGTAGATACATGGAAAACAAAACTAGAGGAGATCAATTCTGAAAATGGGGAAGAGGAGACCATTTTAGAAAAAACTAATGAATATTAAGGCTGATGTTAGATGGGTGAAGGACTATATGAGGAGGTTAGAGGGGTGCATAGCTGCAACCTCTAGTAGTTTTGATAATTCCAAGTTCAAATTGGAATGTGTAGATGGCCTGGATATGGAAATAGTCACTCAAGTATTTGCCAATTTTGAGGAATATAAATAACAAAAAATGATATAATTTTGAATATTTTTGAAAGAGATTATTCTATTTGGACTTGTCAAACACCAAAGATGTTGTTTTGATACTTTGTCTCCTGAAATAGGGGGCACAGTTTTTAAACTAGAGCTAACTAGTGGTCACAACAACAAACTAGAGTCAGTTTATGTAAAATCAACATTTTTCCAAACAACTACAATTCATTTTTGGAAATCCCTAAATTTGTGGATATACATGCTAGCTGCACTGCATGTGCTACATGTCTCTTTTGGAGGGAATTTTATTATTTTTTATCTATAAATGTTAAATTCCCTCTCATTCTTAGGGTTGAAGATTAGATTGATGGTCCAATAAAATAGGCTTCTCTAGAGTTTTCTTCTTCACTACATTTCATAATTAGTCTTTAGTAAGAGTCAGTATGAAGAAGCATGGATCTATACACCAGTGAAGTTTTGCTAGATTTGTAAAGATGTGGAATCATAAAATTAATAAAATTAGCTAGATTCGATTGTCTTTGGGTTTTATTCTTGCACTTGAATGGTATTTTTTAATTATTTTTTATTTACAATTATTCAAATAAATAAGTTGATTTGTATTGGGTTTTAACTAGAATGAATTAAATGAAGCATGCCTCTTAAATCTAACACTGGAAATAGATATAATTGTGTGCAATGCAAGTTTATTTATTTTACTATTTTCTAAAAATGTTTGTTTGAAAAAATGAATCGTGTTAATTGGATAGATATACATTCTCTCTCTCCCTCTCATACATTTTCACATCATTTGATATTTTTTTGAACCATTGCTATATAGGATTAAATTATAAATATACTAGTTTGTGATAGAATACTAGTAGGCCCCTAAAACATTATAGCCATATTGGTCACTTTGTAGGACAACATAGTTGTAACCCAACTCCCAAGACCTTCGAAGGTAATTGATCTCACAATCATTTATCTTTTTTAGGAGAGGTAAGATATTATTTACCACCTATGTTGCATGTGTCAATCTGGCCATCAACATAATTGGTGCTAGGAGGGTCCTTTTGAAAACACAAACTGGAGCATATAGGTTCTTTTTGGCCTGATAACTTTTAACAAGTACTTAAATCTATCCTCGCAAAGGACCATTCTTCAAATTAAAATTTCCTACCAAGCCTAGAGAAAATCATAGAAAAGAAACAATGTCACTAGAAACCTCACCGATATTGACACCCTTGTCTCCACCCAAGTCACCTCCACATATGGTTTTCTTTACAACAAATCACTCACCCATGGGAGTCATCCTAGATGGTTTCCATGAAATACCAATGAATCCAGAAAGATTCTACCTAAAATACATCCATGGGGAGTCCCAAAGTGCAAAAGAACACATACAAGCATTCAAAGATGCAACAATAAGAGCCTAGATAAAACATCAAGATGTACTCTATAGGTTATTTCCTTACTCACTTGCAGACATGGCTTATAACTGGTATTTGAAATTGCTAGTCAAATCCATTACCTGTTGGAGAGATTTAGAATATGCCTTTATTAATCAATTCCAAGTCTATGTGGACCCGACTATTTTGTATCATCAATTTTCCACCTATTAAAAAGAGCCTAATGAACCATTATCTTTGTTCAATATACGGTTTCAAAGAATATTTAAAAGTTACAAGATCCTTATGTTGTGGCAAAAGAGGTAGCAATACAGTCATTACTAAGAGCTCTAGACCCATTAAAAGCTCTATTTCTAAAAAGTGTACAATGATCAAGAAACTAACATGTTGGCTAAAGTTTACCACTTGACTATTCAATTGCAACATTAGATAACCCCTTCACCAGGAGATATAGGGGATATTTACATTCATTAGGGTATCCAAGAATGCCTAATCAAATGTTTGGATTAAACCAAGCCATTACCATCAACACTCCATTGATGAATACAAGGTCTAGAATTTCTAATTCGATATACATGCCCCAACCAATCAATCAAGTTGCCTCGTTGCCTATGTTGCCTTGGTCTAATAATGGACTGAAATATTCTCAAGCACATGTTGTAACGATGCCCATGGGGAACTCATATTTTGAACAACATGGAGGACATAATCCTCAAGAAAATATATCATACTCACCGAAGATAAATCAATCAAGAACAAAACTCTCATCTTTCATCCAAAATTTAAACTCTCAAGAAAACCCTCTGACAAGTAATGAATGAACCAACTCAATTTAGGATTAATCCCTCGCAAAAATAGAACTAGAAAATTACCAAAACCAGAGAAATTATGAAAATCAAAATAGGGGATATAAGCAGAGACCTTATAACAGATAATGGGATAGAAAACCTAATAATGGTGGAGTCACAAATTCAAATATCGACCAAGCAAGTGAAAATCATGACTCGTATCATATGGCACATACAAAAAACCTATCATACCTGAATTTCATGACCAATTTATGTAGGTTGCATGCCACTTCTCCTCATTCTAAGTTTAATTGCTTGCAAATGGAGAAAATGGTTAGAATAACACAAGATTATTCATAGTCCTCCCAACCTAATTCAAATGAAAATTTTGGTCATGTGAGTATTGCTATGATGTTGGATACCTTTGTGTTCCATTTTGAAGAAGATAGTGAACATGAAATGGAAGTTCATGATACTCAAGCCTTTCATATTTCTTGAGGAACCAGAATAGGGTTCCTTTCACCACCTCTACTCCTCCCAATAATGGTTTGACTCCCCTTAAACCTAAGAAAAGAAAAAACCCTCGACCACCTAAGGGATAAGTAGAAGGCCGGGTTATAAAAAATCCTGATTTTGCCGCTAGGCCTCAATTCCAAAATGAAATAAGCTATGACATAACTAAGGAATTGAAGAAGGCTAGGTCCAATATGTCTTTCTTTGATGTATTATAAAATTTCCCCTATCAACGAGAAACTTTGATTAGTTTCCTAGATAAAATAGGTCAATCCTAAGGAAAGGTTAAATTAACAACAACAACTGACATGAATTCAGTCATGTACCGAGGGAAGATGGATACTCCCCCTTTTCTACTCAACGTCAAGATATTTGGGAAAAAGCTATACAATTGCCTAGTTGACTCTAATGCTTCAGGAAAGATAATTCCACTCTATTTGCAAGAAGTTGGAGATGAAACCAACTAAAACCTAGTAGAAGGTCATACACCTCGACAAAATTGAAGTGAGTGTGGTAGGTGAGTTAAACTATGTATTCATTTAGTTGGGATTAGACCCTAGGATTCAACAAAACATTGGCATCAAAGTAGTAGCAATACCAAAAGTATATAAAATACTTCTGAGTAGGGATTGGTCCAAGAGCCGAAACATTTATTTTGCAATTGATTTCTCCCATTTATGGCTCCCATGGAGGGGAAATTAGAACCAAATGAGGATTGAAAGTGAGCCACAACTAAAACATATCCCTTAATGACAACATAGTAATATTATTCAAGATCTCACCTAGAAACTTTGTGCTCAAAATTCTCAACTATTTTCATCTAGTAGTTGAAAATAATCAATAAAATTTATCCATGTTTTTCTTAAGGTCACATCTTCATTATCACTAATATAGGCAACTTCATGAAATGGGTTGAAGTTATTCCCCTTCAATCCATGATTAATAAAGTAGTCTATATATTTCTTCTTGACAATATAATTTCTTTGTACTTCCTTACTTTTGTTTCTAATAATGGTTCTTGATTTGAGAACAAAGAAAAGAAAAGAAATAGTTCCTCAATAAAAATCATATTCAACATCATTTATCTACACCTTACTATCCTTAGTTTAAAGGTTAGGTTGAAGGACTCAAATAAAATAATTGACCAAAATCCCTATAAAAGTGTAAATGAGCATGGTAAAGATTGGCACACAAATTTTATTTGCATTATGGGCGTATCACATGAGAATTCATATGGATACTAGTGTCACCTTATATATCGCATGTATGGTATTTATTCCATCATGGATTTGGAGCTAGAGAGTCTGCCTTTTTGGTTTTTTTTCTTCAAAGGCTCGTTTATGATGATATATATTATGAGCAATTCTTACAACTTGAGATGCTCAAAGGGCATCACATTAATACTCTCAAACAACTCCATGTTTACCAAAAATAACTTAAGCATAGCTCTAATCAATCTTCTCTTCACCATTCTTTTCTAATATGTGATTGGTTCTCTATGAGAATTAGTGTAATGTAAATGCCCCAACTATATCTATTGGAAAATTCAGCCCTAACAAGATAGATTCTTATATTATCACCTACATTTATGGTTCTAGACCTTATTTTATATCAACAATGGATGGGAAGCCTCTTAAGGAACTCTTAAACACAATGTGTATTTGTCTCTTTCATCCTTGATTTCTCTCTCTCATGTGATATTTGTGTAACACCTCATTCTTACAAGTTTGACAAATGTTTTTAATCTTATATCATTCTATCATTGGCACAACTCCTTTGTTTCATTATTATTGTTGGTATTTTATATTTTATAAGAATATAAGACTCATGTTAGTGATATGAGATTTCTGCAATCCATCATGAATATATTTTTATTGCTTTTGGATTTGATTGTGTGCAATTTTTTTTATTAAGAAGCATCTCAACTGCAACATTGGCATTCCATCGGAGATTCAAAATGTCTCTAGGCGGGAGAATTTGTGAAACCGTTCTTCTGTCTCTTGCATTTGCTATGATCAATGAGGAGTCTTTGGGCGGGTGTGGTGTTGTTCGTCGGTCTCTTGTGGTTGTTGCGATCGGCAAGGTCCCTTCTCTTCTCTATGTGGGTGTGGCCTGCCTTGGTGGTGGTTGCAGTGGGGTTGTGTTTGTTGCGCAAAGGCCTGGCCTCCCTCTAGCCGGGGTGTGTGGTGCATTGCCTGTAGGTAGTGTTGTTGGTTCTTTGGTGGCTGGGGCTCCCCCTCTACATTGGGGTTGGGTGTTGCTCTAAGAAATTTTCCTTCTACTCCTACCCTCCTCGTGGTGCCACCGTCTATTCCTGTTGCTGGGGTTTCTGGTGGTAAGCGAAAGTCATTTTTTGATGTAGTTTCAAAGACCTGCCAATCTTTGCCTACTTCGGCTCCTGCTAGGGTTCGTCCTTTGCCTTGTGCCTGGGACTCCCCTATAGTGGTTTGTGGGCCTAAGGTTGTTGAGAATGAAGCCTTCTACGTGCGTCAGGGCGTGGTTTGCAGGTTTAATGGTTTGTGGCCCTCCCTGCCTAAACTCCATGAGTGGGTGACTAGTTCTTGGAAACCTTTGGTTTCTGGTCAAATTGACCTCTATCCTGGTGCCAGAGGTTTTTTCTTTGCAACCTTCTCTACCCCTATGGATCATGATAGAGTGTTGGACCGTGTGTCGATGTGAGGTGTTCATTCGTTGTTCATCCGGTCATGGTCTTGCTCTTTCAATCCTCTTACGAAGCCTCTGAATATCAAACATGTTTGGGTTTGTTTGCCGAATCTCCCTCTCCAATTTTGGGAGGATTCTTGCTTTGAAGCTATTGGAAATTCCATTGGCAGTTTTTTGAAGGTGGATTCTACATCTCGAGATATTGGGCATACTACAATGGCCTGAATTTTGGTAGATTTGGATATCTCCAAACCTCTCCATGGTGATGTGGTCTTGATGGTGGTGGACCTTCCTTGGAAGCAACTCTTGGACTATGAGGGGCTCCCTTTTCGTTGTAGGAGGTGTTTCTTTGTTGGTCTCTTGGTTTCTGGTTTCCCTCTTACTCGTTGCAAGAGTGTTGTTACTTGGTGGAAGAATGCTCTTACAGATCATCTTACTATTGGTTTGCCCCCTTCGGATGTTTCCTCTGAGGAGGGTGATCCTTCTGAGCCTACCCAATTTATCCTAACGACTTTCTTAGTTGCGGAACCTTAGCCCTCTACTGTCTTTGTGTCGTTAGAACCTTTTGTTGTCGTTGTTCTATCTGAACATGTCTGCCCCTTGCTGAATGTCTCTATTGTTCCTTTGGTTGATTCAATCTTTTCTGCTTTGCTGCCGACTCCCTCGCTGATTGGTGACTCCTCTCCCATGGTGGCTGGGGTGAATCGGCTCCTCTCACCTTTCTCGTTGATCCCTGATTTCGAGCCTCCCTGGTCAGTTGTTCTATGGAAGAAGAAGGGACTCCCCAAATCTGTTGCTACTTCTTGGCCTCGAGTTCGTGGAGTCAGCCTTTACCCCTCTATTTCTAGGGTTGCTTATTTTCTTAGTTTTTCTACAGCAATCGGTCAACTTTTTATGTTTGTTCCTATAGTTCAAGTTCTGTTTGAACTATGTTTTCCTTTGGCCCTTTGGGCTATGTGTGAAGGGCACAACACCCTGTAAATGTTTCTTAGCTTTTCAAAAACATGTATTTAAGCATTTAAACATTCATGACATATGTATCACTCAATAAAAATAACATATGTGTTTTTTTGAGTGTTTATAATGTGTATAAAAATAATCACTTTATCAAAATATGGTGTGAACATACAAAAATGATAATAATGATATAATAATATACATCATGATGTGGTACGGTTGCCCAAGCCCTTAATTGTAGGTAGCTAGTATACCTATTGTGATGGTTGTCATATAGAATATGTGGATTGGGAGTGAGTCTAAGACCCACTTTGTGTTTGTAGGCCCCTTACCACACTCTTAGCTTTATTTCCTCCTTGGTAATCTCTAGCATGCTCTTGAAAACATATGTTTTTCTTGTCATCTCTTGAATCTTGGGGTGATCTAGATCTATGAATTTACCTACCTAGACCCTCTATAACATAGGTCATCTCTAGTCCACCTAGCTATAAAGAGAATCATGTGTAGCCTCTACACGTTCTACACTTTTCACTACCATGTACCACATGATAGTGAGTGTGGCTACCTAGGTGATCACCTAATCATCTCATAATCTCAACTACTCATAGGCATCCTAGAGATGTGTTATAGGCTCAAAAATGTATCCATGTTATCCTATAATGTATTTTTCTTGGTGCTAGATTGCACATCTTGCTTAATCTATAGACTTGGAACCATCTCTATAATGAACCAATCAACAAATTTGATCCACTCTCTCGTGGACACTATAAATAGAAAAACTTAATTAATCGAAACCATATAAAAATAAAAATATATAATCACACATATTGTTGCATCCCATTTTTTATCCCTCTAGAATATGTTATATTTTTCTCTACATTTTGATTATGATGCAAAAAAATGAATTATGAACAAGAAGAATAAAATGATGAATCATTATTTTATTAGTTTGATATCATTTTACTTAGTGTTCATATAAAAGTAAATTTTACTAACATTAAAATGAATTTTATACAATTTGTTCTTGTGTTTTTTATATATTGTAACATGTGAAAAAGGGAACCCTAAGTTTAATGCCTAATCTTAGGATCAATATCTTCCCTTTACAAAGGTACATTAGGATGCAAATCAACAAGGTGAATAGATTAACTTTAAACCATGAAGGCGAGTCAATCAAACCTAGATCTACATCTTAGGGCCTTGAAAGTGGATTGGAAATGATTTATAATGATTAACCCAATTGAACTATATGACCTCATTTAATAAATAAAATATTATGAAAACGCGTAGATGGAAATAGTAACTTGCAAATAGATCTAGGAAGAGTTGGATGATATGCACCTGTCATAAAAGTTGGATCTAGCATGCATAAAGGGATTCAATCACGCAAGGGTGTATGGGTCTTTGTAAGCCTTGACAAAACTTCAAAACTTGATCCTATAACCGTCTGTCTTCTCTTTGTTTCCTTGTCCTACAAACATTCCATCTTTGGGTCTGTACCTGCAATAAATCTACAGAAGAGATGGTTTGGGATGGCTATATGGGGATTTTTCTCAGTTAAATCCTTGTTTTGGTATTGAAACCTCCAAAAATAGCCAAAGATCTTATGAAAGAAAGTGTATGAGCCCTAACCTTATGTGTGTCTAAGGTTGTTATGAGCTAAGACACAAAGAAACCTTACTCAAGCATATTAGAGAGAGATTCCTATATGAAATTGATAAGATCCAATTAGGGAGAAGTCAAACACCCTAAGTAAATTTGAAATACAATGATACCTTATTTTAGGCTGCAAGAGGAATGAATCTTGAAGATGAGAACACTTGGGAAAAAAATCATTAGGTTGAGGGAAGTGGCCAAATGCATCTCCCAAATCTAGAATCCACCATGTTCTTCCATAGGCATCAACCTTCGATCATATGATAAATCTTGATCAATTATGTAAATATTCTTGAAAACCTGCAAATTCAAATGTGTATGACAAAATATGCTACTCATTTTTTCTTTCTTGAATGTTCTCTCTTGTGTTCTCATTTTAAATTGGTGAATAGACTAGGTATTTATAGGCATTTCTCTAATTTCTTGAAAATTAGATCTCAAAAGCCAACATTTGAAATTTAAATTTTTTAATGTTAAAATTCCACCAACAACACATTAAGATTTGGGTCCTGGAAAAGAAGGGGGACCCATACACCCATGGGTGTATGTGTCTTGGCCCAGATTTCCAGGATAATGAGTGTTGGGAGAAAAATAGCAATTGGTTGTATTTATTCAATGCTTGCAATTTGTCAAAAAATGATAAAAATAGGTCTTAGAATGCATAATAAAGGGAATTAGGGCCTATCTAGAAGGTTTTGAAAATGCATGAATGAAAGGTCACTAAAATAGGTCGAAACTAAGTGTGAAATTATACTATCACCTACAAGGGAGTGCAATTTTCTACACTACATTTAGACCCCACTTTAGCGGCCATATGACACTATGTGCATATGCAAGCTAAAGTACTGAAAGAAAATCATGCTACATAAAAAGGATACTCATATGGATATTATGATTCATTTGTGAATGAGAGAATGAAGCCCCTAGTGTAATCATCTCCAAAACCACAACATTAGGAACCACATCCTACAAAACTAATTTGTTAGCTATCCAAAACCATCTTATGCTTTGAAATAAACATGTCAACTTCTATGGAGAGCCAAATTTGAGGGTAGATGTATACCCCCTAATTCTATTTGCTTTATGGAGGTGGAATTAGAGTAGCAATCTAACCACATCGAATTTCTAGACTTTTTGATATAAATTATTATGACATGGTTATGAGATCACAACACCATCTATCAATAAAAATTGGATATGATCAGGGACATAATTACAAATCCAATGCAACAAACGACATCAAAATCAGAGTTCACTAAGCTCCATTATGGTGATTTGAATGGAATATTCTATTTGGAAATATGACTATATGTTAGTGCAAAATCAACTTTTTGACCATCATTTTCCCATTTACTATTTGGAGATTTTGAGAGACACCTTCGTACAGAGGAGTGAAGATATTGATTTGACAACCAAATGAGCCCCTAGGACTAGAGGTCCTACAAATAGAGGTTGCAGAGGGTGTCATCACACTAGCAGTGAGTTGCATGTACCTTCTCCCTATGATTTACTTTAATATTTCACCTTTTTAATGTGTTTTTCAAAATCATGGCATCTATGCCTAAATTGGGTGATAGAATCTACTTTGGGTGACCATGTCCCAGAATGGTGCCCCTGTCCTAGAATGGTGCATGTGCCCTAAGTCAGTCTTTCTTTTCTTTTAAATTTATGGTTATTGATGATTTTCTTTGCTTCCCACAAGTCTTGCCATATGAATGACAACACTTGTGAGGATGACTATTTTCCCTTCTTTGAGAGCAGTTCACATGGCTTACTTAGGAGCGAATTCTTCATACTACTACATCATGCCACCCATGAGGTACCGTGATGTTATGATTATGGCATTATTTGAGTGGTGGAATGTAGATACTTCCACATTTCATCTCCCAACAGGGGAGATGATAGTTACACTTGAGGACATTCATCGCATATTGAAATTATTTGTTTGAGGCGAGACTGTTCATTTTGAGGAGTGTTGCACACCTTGATAGATGAGACATGATATTTAGTATTGCATTGGTCGATGCATGTCTCCCACTAACTCTAGAGCGTACATCGTGCTCAAGTGGCTTTTGTATGTTAATGTTCCCTTTGTTTGTCAAATCATGTGCATATTATATGGGTGATGGAGGAGCACCAAATAGTATATTCCTAGGGATGGAGTATGCTCACACATCTATTTTATGATATTGGATGCTTTGTATATTAAGATGGTCAAAGTATTCTTCATTATATACTTCTTCAAGTGTGGATATTTGAGCATATTACATGCAATAGCCCGACTAGATTTCCCACGACGATGACCTTCGGTTATCTACAAGCCTTCTGTTATACACTTAGATAGGCCTAGCAGTGCGAAGATCTATTGTACTAGAGATTTATATTCGATCATCTAGAGGAGGAGGATATACTATGGAGATTGTACATGACTCTACAACAATGGCTAGGTCCTACACAACAATTAGCTAGGATGCAACAAGATAGGATATTTGTTGGACAACACGATTATATCATAATGCCATTCTATTATGATCGTGTCATGCGGTAGTTTGGTCATATACACATAGCACCCAACTCGCACCCTACATTCTTGAGATCTACACATAGTGGTGCTAGACTAGGAGATACTTGTCATCCCACACTCATGGATGTCACTTCTAGTGACTCAGAGGTTGAGGAGCAAGATGCACCCCCAACATCTAACTTGGATGCTGCAAATTCCTTTATTGGATGGCAACACGACCTCAACGTGTTTTCCCTGACAATCATCCCTAGACCTTAGCCATATTGAGGGGATGAGAGGGAGGATGGGGGCATGGATGGATATATGACAAATGGGGAGGACATAATGGAGGAATTAGATGAGGAGGAGAAGGATGAGGATCAACGACTAGCAATAGAGGAGCCCAAGGAGCTAGTAGAGGCCAAATTTTCCCACGAGGAGAGACCTACATCTCATCCTCGTGTCACTTGAGTGCATCCATTGACTACTAGAGGCATATAGTCTCATGAGCATGGAGAGAGCATCCATGCAACTCCCACCACACTTCCTACCTATCAGAGGAGTCTTGGTACGACACCCATGGTATCCTATTGAGATCCAAATTGGCGAGTTGGTGATCTAGGTGATGTTATTTATTTTCTATGTATGATTAGATTTGGTATTTTTATTAATTATGTCTCTTTCTGATTTATGTCATGTTCTATTTTTTATTGTTGGTACACAAAACTGGCTTTGTTGGCAATATGTGTTATCATTGATGTCAACTTGATGTCTAGAAATACGTGTTGTCCTTGTTGATTTCAACTTAATGGAAGTGTCATATTTGTATACTAATGGATTGATGGTGTGAGACCAACATTTGGGAGAGATGGTTTGACATGGATAAAGACTTCGGTTTAGCCAATGTTTGAGGCAATTTAGTTTGGAGACCTAGCAGATGTATTCATAGTAGTATGACAGTCTAGAAGTATGATATGTATATGATTAAGATTGTAACATATTGGTTCATGATTTGGTTGATAGCTGAAGTCACATTGAATGTTGTCTACATGTTTGAGGAGTTAGATGAATGACAATTGAGTCTGGGTTCATGCTTGTGCAATTGGGAAAAGTTGTCTAAGGTATAGACTACATATTTTTCTAAGTTAGTGACTGTATTTTGGTCCATACTCTACTCAATTGCATAATCTAGTTATGTGGTTTTGAAGTTATGTTTGGTAGTTAGCAAAGAGGTTATTCCCAAAATTTCATGTCAAACATTTCTACAACAAGAGTTAGATGAAACAATTTTCCGGATTGTAGAATAACAGAGTTATGTGTCTCAGATGTTCTCCAGATTGCTCTGAATTTCTCCAGAGTTATATATATCGTTGTGTAGACTTGGGGATATGTTTAGAGAGGCGTATGGATTCATCCATATGTGTTTCATTTTTTGGGTGAACTACAATGCAATATCCTAAGTGTTGATGTGTCACAGTCAATTTGGGATGCTTTGTTCTTGTATGTTGAGTTGGTTTCTTCATTCGTAGTTGATCTTGATTAATTAATCTTGCGTTAGAGAATGTATTGTGATTTTTTTGGGCCCAATTATTCCTTGAGTTGATTTGCAACTCATTTTTCTTCATGGTGTGTATGTGTGAAGCCAACCTATGTAGTATCACTCATTTCATTTTATGGGTCTTTTGGAGCCAACCTATTTGGTGTTTTGAGTTGTTACAAAGAGTATTTATAGAAGAGCATAATAATTTTTGAATTGAGAGAAGACATAGTGTGTAGTATGTTGAATATAAAGTGTGCAATCATTATGATAGAGAAATTGTTTGAAAAAAGGACTGAAACATTAACATATGTTAGATGCTTCTTTTATAGCAGTTCATATTCATGTTCTCATTGTAATTTTTATGTATCCTACTATCAGGTAGTGAACCTCTTCAACAGGACATTGTGTCTTTTCCTAAGGTTGTGGGCATTAGCTTGCAAGTCCTTAGGTAGTGAGCCTTAAACAACATTGTAATTTTTGTAAGTAATGAGATTCATATATTGTGAGTTAACTCTTACCATGGTTTTTCTTTCATTGATTTTCCACTTAAACATATTGGTGTCCTTGTGTGGTGTATGTTTTCATTTATTCTCTTCTTTCAATTAATGTGATTTTATTTTTAATCTGCAAATGGAATTGTTTAATTTTTAGTATATACTGATTCACCCCCCTCTCGGCATTTTGGTGTGTTCAACAATTGGTATCAGAGTCAAGTGTCTTTGAGAAGCCTAATAACTGAGGTAGATCCTACTCTTGAACACATGGGATTTGAAGCAATGATCAATGATATGTTTTCACCAAAAATGGATCTAGAGTCAATAGAATCTGAAGGTTGGGACATCAATTCAGATGATTGTGAAGTAGATTTTGAAGATCATTGGTTTTCTCTTGAAGATCTGAATGAAGAAAAAACAATAAATCTGAAATATGAGTGCCTTCTTGGAAAATCAAAGGAGATAATTATCAAATTGAAGGCACAAGTTGGAGAATCAAAGAAAGAAATTAGCAATCTAAAAGATCAAACAAAAGGAGGTAAAGGATGTGAGGCTAAACTCAAGGAGGTAGAACATGTGATCTCTAATTTGAAAGTTAAGGTTGAAGAAGTCAAGACGATTGAGTAATGCTTGAATACAAAGCTCAATGATAAAACTATTGAATGTTCAAAGCTTAAGGAAGAGATTGTTACTTTGAGAAAAGAACTAAAAAAATCAAAAGAGAAAATTGACAAGGGCTTGAAACTAAAAGGAGGTTCTAAAATTCTTGATGATTTGATCGACTCTCAAAAATCATCAAAAGAGAAATTTGGTTTTGGTTTTGAAAAAGGCAAAAGTCCTATGACCAGTGCATCTACAAACTTGTACGATAACTTCAAATCAGAAGGAAAGTCTGAAACAAAGGAGGAGAAAGCCTAAACTGAAGAACCTAAGAAGATATCCTCTAGAGACGCAAAGACAAATCAAGGCAACAAGAAAGAAGGTGGATTCATTCCTATCTAGAGACAAAAAGGATTCAAAGGTCCTCCACCAAATGGACATCATACCCCTACTAGGTTCAATCAATATTTTCAAGGTTTATTGCTACTCTTGCAATAATTTTGGACATAAGATTTTTTAATGCAAAAGCAACATGAGTTAGAATTGATTTATGACTCATAGGTACAATGGTATGAAATCTCAATCATTTCATGGTTAATACTATGCTTGCAATAATATTGGCCATAAGACTAATGAATGCAGAAGTAAAGTGATGAGGAATAGTTTTGTGAATAAGAATAATGCTATGACTTCTCAATCCTTCTATGGTTACTGCTACACATGCAACAAGTTTGGTCTTAGGGTTGATGATTGTAGATCTAATGTGAAAAGAAGTAACTATGCTCCACAACCTAGTATCACCTACTACAATTGCAATAAACTAGGACAGATTGCAAGGTTCTACAAAGGAAAGAATGTAAGACCTTCTGCTCCTCAAAATAAGAATGACACTAATCAACAAAAGAAGGAATAAAGTGAAGACAAGAATGAATTTGTACCTTTGCCTTGTGTAGATGGATCCTCTGGGAACTAGAAGAAAGTATTGTCTCACGGGGAGTTGCAATTGCAAATCTTTTCAAACCCTTGTAATGTATAAGATGTTGAAGTCTTCAACATAATAGTTAATGGTGACTTGGATATGTTTGGCTAGTGATATTATGGCATTTTCTCAAGGTTCTAGAGCAAATACACTCTTGGCGAAATATTTTTGAATGATCATGGATCCTTGTGATATCATAGAATAATGAAAAAAGTGTCTTACATCAAAAACAAAAATGCATTTAATGAGAAGCAACCAGGGTAGGTGTGAAGAGTATTTATACCCTACTTGATCAAATTTGATCTCATTCATATGATATTAAGTTTGTGCAAGAGCTAAGGAAGTGAAGAAGGTTTTTAGTGAATTGTGTGCAAACCCTAACAACAATATTCACAATTATTTCTCTAGTTGTTTGTAAAACCACAGTATTCAAAAAGTGTTATCATGACTACACCAATAGTTATTGATGTTGTTGAGAAGCCAAGGCCAAAATTCAAGAAATATCCATACATATCCATTACAACTGATAATGATGGAGCATTTCTCACATTCCGATCAATATGCTTCATAGTGAAGACATTCACATATATATTCACTCATAGCTAAATGAGTACAATCATCTAAAGTTGGAAGAGTTCAAAAGCAATCATCTCCTAGGTGATGATTTTCAACTCAAACTGGAGTATGTGTTTGTAGAAGCAAAATTTTTTGATGTGTGGAAGGGCTTCCCCAACTTTTCTATGAAGATGAATGGGTCAGAATCACCTTGATCTAGATCCATGAAGATGTCTTTTGGCTTGATCAACCCTACCTGATAAAAAAGGAATCTATTAGGGTTGTGACTGGGTTGTGCTCCACCAAACTTGTGTCGACACTGAAGGCCATGAAGAATGAAGATTATGAAGCTTATAGGAGAAAAATTTGACAAAAGAACCCTAATTATGGATGGCATCTCTAACCTAGGGGTACGGTATGCCACAATGAGCATTGCATGCAAGGTTTATTAAACAAACAGGGAAGCATCTGCTACTGCCACCGCCGTCTACACTTCTCATCAGATGGTGAAGGAAGGAAATGACTATGATCTTGGTGAGCTCTTGTGGTAGCAATTGTTGGGGAATTTGTAGAGAACCAACAATTCACGCTAGGTTAGGTGGAATAATTTAGGTATCTACACTTGCATCACCCAAAATTATTTTCTTCCACTTGTTTGCTTTGTTTGCGAGTTTTCATTTACATTTCTAGTCATCAATCAATCATCGCAGTTGCTACCACATTTCACCACACTTGCACATTCTACTTCATGGTGGGGAACTTATGTTCTACACTACTCCAATGCTATATTCTATTTTTAGAATATTTTAATCACAACAAAAACATATGCCAATTTTGTATCCATTTTCAAGCATAATAAGATAATAGACAAAAAAAAAAATTATTAGATAAGTACTTTTGATTGGAGCTATGAACCAAAAGAGGGTTTTGAAAGGGCCACAAAACCTTGTAAAACAAGAACAAGCAACATAATAAACACTTTTATTGTCCATAGTTTATGGCAATAAAAGAACACATTACAAGATACAATGAACCCCATAGAGCTTATGTTATGATCCACATCAAGATTCATATCATAAGACTAGGAGCTACTATATAAACACCACTTACAATCATTTAAAAGGAGTAAAATTATAAATTCAAGTGGAAAATCAAGTTTGAGCATTGTAGTGTAATATCATTCAAATTTTATTTTTATTGAATGTCTCCAAAGAGACATCATTCGAATTTTATAACTCATCCATTTATAGTCAAATGATTGAGGCTTAGCATGTTAGAAGCTCATTGTGATAGAGTGTAACTTGTTTGTGACTACGAATGAGTAAGAATCATATTGTTATTACATAGTTTCATTGAAGTTCTACTATAGAATTGTGTGTTGTTTCATTTCGCTACATGATTGGATAATCCTTCATCATATCCTTTGCCCATGATTGTATATAATTGCACTTATTTGCATCTGCAAATACTTAAAAGTATAATAAGAGAAATTTATTCTTGTATCTTAGTTTTTTTTATCTAAAAAAGTTTTCTCAAATGAAAATATTACATGTAGTCTTTGTTGTCTATTTATTTTGTTACTGTTTCAAACTATATATGCACTACTCTTGTATAAATTTATCAAACTTCTTTTTCTATATGTAACTAATGTAATTCTGAAGATTTTACTACATACCTCAACTTTTTTAGAAATCCTTTCTATTTAAAAGAATGTATATAACTCTACAAATAAGAGTGACCTATAATATTCAAGAACAAAAAAACACCACATATGTGATTGAATGGAATCTTATTTTGTAAAAGAAAAAATATGTACGATTTTCTGAATAATTAGTTTGGAAAATTAACTACTAATCTATTTCAGATTTGAAGCCTCAACAAACATGAAGAATTCTTCCAAAAATAGATTTTCTGAATAATTAGTTTGGAAAATTAATTGCTAATCTATTTCAGATTTGAAGCCTCAACAAACATGATGAATTCTTCCAAAAATCGTCCCCAAAAGATCCTTTTCAAAGACTAAAACATGCCTCTCCTTAAAATGTCATTTTTCCTTTAGTTTAAAAAAAATGATATTGGGAATGGAGTTGAACCTGTGAATAGTTTAACAGTCTTAACTGCCTAGCTATGAGAACACATCATTATTGATGCAGACCTGGAGAACTTTCCACGATTTTGTTTAAAAAATTATGTTACAAAAACTTCAACAGAATAAGAAATGAACAACATATTCAGGAAAACAGAAAACAGCTACCATTAATTTGAAATAATTGAACTTTATTTTGTACAAGGATAAAAATATATTAATAATTATACACTTCTCTCAAATTGCTTTAAATCTGGCATTAGTTCTTTGAATCCTATGAATTAAGAACAAAAACTCCAAAAGTTCAGCACCAAAAATTAACCTTTCAAAAACCAATGATCCCCTCTCCACAAAAGCCCCTGCCTCCACTGTGTCCAATACATCAGTTCCCTCACCATCCTGTCTCACTCCTCAAAATTTACAAGAAGATGAACTGTTTCGGTAGAAAGCCATTTTCTTGTATTTGTACGACTGATATTATGATACTACTGACGATATTTTTGGTGAATTATTTGATAATGCATAACCCAGCACACATCAAAAATGGAATTTGTGAAAATGGTTTACTTCACAATGACTTTGAATTTCATAAGAAACCATTTTGGCATTCCTAACGAGTCCACGGGGGTGAAGTTGATCTCATAGTTACAAAGGGATGATGAGCTCTGAGGACATTTTGGTAGAGATGCTACATAGAGTTTTGTAGAAAACAGATCCTACTAGGCATATTCATGGTATTGAAATATTTGTGTCTTCATGTCACAATTGCCCAGTTACCAAGGAAAGTTCCCACGAGATCTTTACATGTCATTTCCTCTTCTAGTATAACCTTAGATCGATAAATCCATGGATCTTGTACTTGGTAAGCCTCAAACAGAACCGAGTAATGATTCTATTATTGGAGTTTTTGAGAGATTAAAAATGGCTAACATCCTTCCCTGTAGACTAACTTCCGGTGCTCGTAGAGTAGCCAATCTAAGTTTTAATTGTTCGTTTACATGTTCCCATCCGCATCACCATTGACATAACATTTTAAGGTATTTTCTGAGGGTAATGAGCAAGAAGCTATGAACTAAGTTTATAAGACAATTTTGGCAAATATCAGGGAAGTACCTTGGTCATCAATTGTAGTTCCTCCTTACTGAGAATTGCAAATAAGTATAGGTAAACTGCGTAGTAACATACATAGAGATGATTCCAAACAATGGAATTCAAGTTTTTTAGCCTACTAAATGCTGTCTTTGCCTGTACTTCCCGTATGAACATAACTTGTTTTCCTGTTGATACAGTGTGAATATCCCGACTGCTAAACTGCCTTTAAGATTGTGAATGCAGACCTCCCAAACTATTAGACATCACTGAGATTGCGAGTTGCAGAGTTCAAACTATTAGACATCTTTGAACTTCAGCAGACTTACGTGTGGACCATTAAACAGCAAAATTTGTTCAATATGTACAAGCAATTTAAATCTTGTGTTGCTAACAAATTACATGAAATCATAAGTACAAGGCAACAGCTAGTCCATATAAGAGAGACAGCTTTTCATCAAAGGGATAACGGGATAGCTTATTTACAGAAGAAAAGAAGGGTTTCCAACATAGACTTATATGATATTGAGATATAAAATTTCTGGGTCTTGCAAAAGTATGAAGAAATTAATGATACCGAGCATATGTTGTTCTCCTTCCAGAAGAAATGGGCATTAGGTCCTTTTTGGGGGGATTTTGCAGACCCCTACACTGATAGCTCAGATGCAAAAAATTGAGTTGTCCCACAACACATGAATGCAGTGGGAAACACCTGTGCACCAAATAAAACTCGGGGTTTAATCAAAAGGTCATGGATGTGAAAATGAATTTTCCCCGAGATTGAGTACGCACAAAATATACTATGGTCAAATAGAAAGGCCTTCCCAAGTCTGTCAATACTTGGTCAGCTTTCTTTATGGTAATTGTTGCAGTTCTTGTCGCTACTCCTGTATCTTGAAAGGCTTTCAAGACAAATTTGCTCAGTCGGTAAGGGACACTCGAAATACATGCCATTGTGTTTCCCAAGAACCTTTAGTAGATATATCTATAGATTTTATATTCAGCATGCCTCGAACATATCGAGCTAATAGATTCTTATTAAAAAAATCTCGTTTCAATGCTAGCAGAGTGCCCAATATTTCTTTATGGTAATTGTTTGCAGTTCTAGTCCCTACTTCCGTATGTCGAAAGGCTTTGTCTTCAAGACAAATTTGCCAAGTCAGTAAGGCACACTCAAAATACATGCCATCATGTTTCCCAAGAACCTTGGATAGATATATCTATAGATTTTATATTCAGCATGCCTCGAACATATTCTTTTAGATAACAGATTCTTATTAAAAGAATCTCGTTTCCTTCTTTCATTAAGACTTTCAACGCTAGCAGAGTGCCCAATCTATGTTTTAAGATAGTTGTTCATTTATATACCATTCCAAACACCACTACCACTGATACTTATTAATCCATTTTGGCAAACATGGAGGAAAAAGCTTTCATAGTAGGTTTTTACGTCATTTCTGGCAACTCTTGTGGAAGAAGCTTGGAAATCAATTGCAAATCCCCTCCACTTATCATCCCAAGCATAAGTTGAAAATAAAAATTTGGCACTGTGCTAAGGCTAGTCGAGCAAATTGTGTTTGATTACAATTCAAGTGTAAATTGTCCAACCTGTAGATTGACCTTGGAAATTGTGTATATAAGAATTTCTAATTTATTATACATTATTTATCTACCTGTAGAGATATGCACCTGAGCAAATGATACAGAAATTGCATCAGATCATATGTAAAAGATAAAGCTGATCTTTCACAAAAGAGATTTTTTAATGGAGAGGAACAAGGGATTGTGTATTTATAGTGCACAGCGGAAAATTGATGACGATCCCCATGGTGATTTCTCAGCCTCATTTTCAATGTTGCAACGATCTAATCTAAGATCGTATGCAAAAGGAATATTTTCTCACAACAATGAAATTATATTTAAGACATCGCACAGCTATCAAAGAAGACGCCAAATTAACTTTGAGAACAAAGTCAGATTGTAAAAAGAACTTCTCCCATATCAAGTAAATTATAGTCAAATGGAAAGACCTTTCCATGTCTTGCACTTATTAAACTAAAATTCAGTGATGATTTGCCCATATCATTGAACCAAGAGGTCTTAAGTTTTTCAAGGGGGGAATGCTGCAACTGGAATGAATTAGCACCTTAGTTCAACAGCCAGAAGCTTAAACTCTCCCAAAATAGTTTCGTTTTTTCATAAATTTATGAAATAGGTGTCTTTAGAGAGAGGCATGTTTGGTCCTTTTTGAAGTTTTTTTTTTTTAAATAAAAAATAAATTCTTGTGGCAACTTCTACAGTTCCTGTTCCTACCTCTGAAGGCAAGGCTTCAAAATGAAATAGATTTTAGGGAAGATGTTGGAACTAATTTTGGGTGTCTGCAACCTCTTTCTATCCACGCAAAAACAAGATACAATTAAATCAAATTTGTGGTTTTCTACCCACACCCATTGACCCAAGAGGTTTAGGTTTTTTCTCAAGGGAAGGAGAATGGTGTAATTATTATGATTACGCACTTCGTCCAACAGTCGGTAGTAAGCTTGGGCCTCCCAAACTCGTTTCAGCTTTTCATAGATTTAGGAAAAAGGGGATCCTACAGAAAGGCATGTTAGGTACTTAAGGGATTGTTTTCCTTTCTATGGTAAGGCTTCAGCTTCTATTCCTAACTCTGGAAGCTTTAACACTGAAATAGATCCAAAGTGAAGACGCTGACAACTAATCCCAGGGATCTGCAATTTCTTTCTATCCATGAAAAAAATATACAATTTAGTTTTAATCAAATTTGTAGGCTTTGTCTTCAGTTCCACCTATCGTTTGGTTTATTTCCTTCTTTTTTATATCGAACAAAGCAGATTATAAAGAACTAAAGAAAAACTTGAACCAATCTATCAAAGATACAAGGCAGCCTCTAGACAGTCATTTAGTCAACTGAATCCAATCTATCAAAGATTCAAAAGATACATAGCAACCACTAGAAGACTGAAAGGATTATTTCTTGCTCTGCTTGAGTTTAGCGTATTTTCGAACCAATTCTTAACATCCTGCATTATTTTCGTTAGTTATTATTGTTATCTAGAAACGAAATTTTTTACTCTGAACAAACTGCAATAGATTTCAAGGGAACATGCTGGAAACTAATTCCAAGGATCTGCAATAGATTTCAAGGGAACATGCTGGAAACTAATTCCAAGGATCTGCAATCTCTTTCTACCCACAAAAAGAAGATCAATTTAATTAAATCAAATTTGTGGGCTTTTTTTATTTCATGTATATCGTTTGATAATTCTTTTGCTCTGTTTTAGTTTTTGCATATCTACAAACCAATTCTAAACATTCTGCATTATTTCCTCTAGTTATTACCTTATTGTTGATATCTGACATCTACTATTTTGCAATTTACACAATTTAATTTTAGCACACCTATGTGCTTTTCCATGCATCAACTCTTTCAACGAGCCCTCCACATGCTCACTTTATTCACTAGTGCGCAAATTTTATTATTCTTTCAATCCTCACAAATCTATTCAAAAGCAAACGGAATGAAAACGCTCAGAAATCGGGTAATGGATGATAAACATTAAAGAACTGGCAGGTAATTTTTCCTCACAAAATTTGCGCATCCACAAACATTTAACAAGCAAAATTTTCAATAGGTTCTACTTCTTCAATCATTCATATTTCAATTGCTAACTTCTAAAAAGACAGTATCAGATAGACCTTTTTCATAATAAATAATAAATTCTGGAGTTTATCTGGTAACTGATCTAAAGACAGAAATATATATCAAATCCAAAGAATTTCCTCATAATAATTCTGATTGTTTTCTTGCAACTTACCTAAATATCAAATCTAAAGAATTTCCTCATTATAATTGTAGACTTTTTCTTGTAACTTATCTAAAGACTGAAATATATATCAAATCCAAAGAATTTCCTCATAATAGCAATAGATTCTGGAGTTCTTATTGTAAAGCACTTTCCCAATAATGAAAAATATCAAAGCCAAAGGATAAGTCCTTAAATCAAAAAATAAACTGAAGAAAGAAAATAGCATTCCAACAGTTATAGAAAAGAAAAGGAAAAGTGGCAAAAAAAAATTGGCAAATCTAACTAGCTGACCAATTTTCCTCCCGACAAGAATAGCAGCCATTCTCCTAAAACGAGAGAAAGACAGACTGTTGATGTGACGCAATGGACCCATGCATGGTATCCTATATGGAATGAAAAAGAAGGGCAGCTGGAATTATCCCAACAATATTACAAAAGATATTTGAAATAGCAAAATAGCTCAAGGACCAAGGGTTGGGATTCAAAGCCATATTGGGGTTCCATTCCAAATGTGGTTCTTGCTCTCAATAGGCATGTGAACGGAAAAAGATGAGGCCAGATACAAGCAGGGTGATTTGGCAATAAATATACTGCTTAAACCTGATATTTAATCCAACAAAAGTATGTCCTCTGTGGTGCAGCCCATCAGGTTGTCTCTTTGAAGCTCCAAAACACCCAAAAATATCCAGCCCTATTTTTGCCCGAAGAACCTAAACTGAAATCCTATTTTTGCCCAAATTGAGGGGGCAGTCAGTTCATGGACCGTGGCCTAGCACTAAGAAGGCTACCTACCATGCCACAACCAAGGTTCATATCCAGTGGTCAGGACCGCTTAATAAGTTAAAATGTAAATACGCAGTCCCATAAAGCACCAGTAGTCTGGAAATGCAACAGTAGCCCAGAAATGCACAGATTCGAACCTTGTGCAAAATAATTTTTTAAGTGCTTTTCCTAAAAGGATCTTCAACAGATCATGAAGCCAAGTGGTATCCAGCATATAATTATATAATTTCTAATATTTACATCTCTAAAATATTTTGTGGTAGTTTTCAAAGGAGATTCCTAAAAATCTGTAGCTGAAAATTTGACAGCCCATAGCCATATTTTACTGGAAATAGAGAAAAAGTAGCAAGCCTCTTTGAGGGTGCCTCTAGGTCATTATCTTATTTTCGATGGAATGAAGCAAAAGCACAATAAAGAGTTTCCAAAAAGAGTGACTTTCAAGCAACGCATGCAACACATTTATCTTCTAATATTAAGTCTAATCAAGATCTTTATCTCTCAATTCCTTATGAAGTTTAAGTAAATCAGCATTTACAAATGAAAATACACAAACACCATAGTATCAAGCTGTGCTTGTTTCATATCATGTCTACAGTAGGAAAAAAACGTCTTCCCTCCCGCCACACAAATGGGGATGATATGCAAGTTGACAGTATGCAAAGAAAACGAAATAAACTATGATGCCAAAACAACACAAAGGTCTCTTAACTCTAGAATAAACCAGAAGACATCATCTATTGTTATATGCAGTTTTAATTCCACGGAGATGTAACTTGCATTAAAAGATTTTCTGCATCAAAAAGTGCTTCCATTCCATCCAAAATTGGACCCCTGCCAACAACCAGAGACGTCTTTAGTTAAAATCGGTACCCTTGAATTCGGACCAATGAAATGAATAAGATGAAAAAACTCCGAAACCCAAAATCTAAACAAAACCCAGCATGACATGCCTCAAAAAAACCCCAACCAAAAGGAGAAAAAAAAAATCCAAGTGAAACAAAAAGGTGTGGATGGGTGCTAATCAAACAGCCAGTGATTGCTTGCCTGTGATAGAGATAGTCAGGTAGGGGCTGAAACTGAAACAATCTCTTAATACTATTGATGTATACCATGCAAGCACTGAACATTTTCTGTGCATGACTGACCCTGTCCCAATCCCAACAAAAGGCAACGGGATTCAGAATACCAAACACTAAAACAAGTAAAAACAGGAAAAAGAGAAGGAGAAACCAACCTTGACATCGTAGAATTTGATGAAAAATCGGGACTTAGGTACAGAGAGCGTGGATTCGAGAATGCTGGAAATGGCTGCGCTAAGTTTCTTGTTTATGTCGCCGCTGAGCCCCCCAATGGACACCAATTCCCCATAGGCTGCTGGGTCCTCAGTGCCCCCAAACGAAATTGCAACCGATCCTTTCAGCTGCACCATCACATACTGCAACACAAACACACATGTCAAACCCCTCTGCAACAACAAGGCTTGTACGAATAAGCCCAATGAAAGATAGGACTTTGAGAAATGGTTACAGCTTCTGGCTTGCCGATTATCTGGGCAACAGATTTGCTTGCTTGTGAAAGTATTGCCGAGGTATTGACTCCCTCCAGAGGTACATTTGTTGAAATGCTGAGGGACGGCATGTCTGCTCACACGACTATGAATATCCACACAGCGAAGGGAGATAGGCACTCTATGTGCTGAAACAAACAGTACAACAAGTCAAACACCACCAATTCCTTTTATCAGTGTAAGAGGAAAACTATGCTTCCGGTACAAATAAACTAACTAGGGTAAAGCAATACTTGGACACAAGCAGGAGTTGGACACCAAATAGCATTATTACGCCTTTGAAATTACGAAAGGGATTAAGAACTCGATGAGGAAGTTTGTTGAAGATAGTTCTATGTGATCAAAATTTTGTTGAAGGATCAAATCTGCGATAGGTAAACTCTAACAAATGGTCAAATTTATTATTATTTATTATTGACTGAATTTATGTATAAGAAATTGATCTCAATTCATAGAAAAAATCTTCTTTGGATTCTATAGTCTACAAAAATGGATTGGGTGTTCTTACCTTATTTTTTAGGATTTATGTTTGCATGGAAAATGGTGTTCATGGAGTCTTTAAGGAGTTTGCTAAGTAAGTATCTTCTCTTTTGGTCAATCCTTTGTTTAAATATAAAGGTTATAGGGTTGGTTCTATGCTTGTAGACTCGACCTAGTAGATGAATGGATAATTTGGAGATTAGAATTGGTCTTTCAAGATATATGTAGATATAATAAGGTTAGGCTTAGAGTATTCATCAACTTTCATGCAAAACCACACAACTCGTATACTACTCATTACATTAGGAACAATCTAGTCAAAGTGAGCCTAAAATGAAGTGGGAAAGTACAAGGTATGCATTTTTCACCATTATATTTTGCCATCACTTTGATTTGCATATGAACTACTATGAAGATATACTTCAAAGTAAACAAGTAGTCCACACGAAGTCAAAACGATATCAATATGGATGACAATTTTAAAAATTCTCCTTGCAATGAGTGCTTTCTCTTAGAACCTATTGTAGACAGTTCAAATCGTCCTAATCAATATTACGCATCTGAATTTGATTTTTAACATCATTTCCTCCCAAATCACCTCTTTTCTAACTATTTAATTAAATAATATAAATTGTTTAATTAAATTTATCAGTTTCTCCTATTAATCAAATAATTAATTTTATTGGATTAATTATCCCCCTTTCTACTAATTTTCATCCCATTTAATTATATAATCTAAATTATTTAATTAAACCTCCTATATCTTCTCATTTGATTAAATAACTCTAAATTATTTAATTAAATGTCACAATCCCCTTTACACACCTAATTTAATTAATCCATAATTAATTAACCTTATCAACTTGCTAATCCTAATTAGTCCATTCTCTAACATTTGACTTCATGCTAGTTAAATAAACCCAGGGTTTATTAACTCCAATTTGCACAACTAAATAATTTTCTCAAATTAATTAAAAGGCTATTTTCTCCTCATACTTGCATGAAATATTTTTCCCTCGTTGACTTTACCCAAGCCTTAATGGCTCTTACATGACTCTTACACAAGCCATCTTGTCCCTTACACAAGCCTTTACTTCTCTTACATGTCTTAATATCCTTCACCCACATGTCTTAAATTCTTCAACCACATGTCTTAACTCCTTCTTAAATGCTCTCTTCTCAAAATATGCACACACATGTATGGGCACATATCCCCTCACATCTCTTACCCTTGTCACATAAGGCTAATCATTCCTTCAATATTTGGATTCATTTGCAACCCTTGATTGGGCAAATGAATCTCAACCCTTGATTCATCATTTTTCTCTATAAATAGAAGTCGCTTCTACAAAAAAAGGGATCCACTTTTGTAAAGCAAAGTTATGCTATTCAATTCCATACTCATCATTCACTCATTTTCACAAATGAAGCTCATATCTTGCATCAACTTCATCAATCTTCATCCATTGCAACAATCTTTAAGCGTGTTCATCAAAAGGATTGGGAATGATCCAATATTCCACATCAATATGGCACCAATGCCCCTATGGGATGAGGTTTGGGGTATTTAGCAAGCTTTCATTCATGCACATATTGTTATTTCATGTTTTGTATTGATTGTTTCCATGTTTCATGCTTTCAAGAATTTCATAGGAAGTTTGCTTTACAGGGAAAACTTTAGTGGTGAATTTTCGTCAATTGGTGAATAATTGAAATCGGGACTTCCAAAAATGGCGAATAGTACAAGCTAAAAAGGAGACTGAATCGTCAAGTTTTCACAAAAAAATAATTTTGTCTCGATTAATTCGACATGTAAACAATGCATCATTGGAAATGATTCGCCAGTAGTTTATACCATAATTAAAAATATTAATTATATTTGCTAGTAATATTATATTCCTCTGATTAATTTTGGGGCAATATTGCCACTAATAATAAATTACTATTTAATTTTAGGGATACTTTAGCCTTGAATAGGGCTTTTATCTATTGCCATTGATTAGAATTTTATTCGGATGGTTGTGAGTTGATTACGTGACCTAATACGCATGTGCCCCCTTGACCCCCACAAGGGGTGCTTCCCCTTGACCCCGTTGGTGGTTGCCGCCCTCGGGCCCCTACTTCAATATTACAAAAAACAAAAAAAATGGGGGAACTGTGTCGACCAACTATGCAAATTTTTAAAGGAAAGATTCACCATTGTAATTAATATTTTTAGTGATTATTCGCTAGGATTCACTATTGTGATTATTATTTTTACCAATTATTCATTAAGATTCGCTAGGATTTTACAATTTTTTTTAATAATGTGTATAGATTTGCCAGGATTTTACACCTTCATCAAAGGGGGGGTTTCTTAAAGTTATCCCTGTTGATTTATCTTTGCTAATGTGACTAACTTCCTTGTGTTTTGATCATGTTGACGCAGGTATAGATCATGCTCACACCTACAAAACTTTAAAAATCTAATGGGTAGCAATCAATAGCTTCCCAAGAAAACACATACTACTTGGAAGATTTTTTTTAAAAAAATATAGGGGAAAATAGAGCCGGAATGACAAACACATTTCTATAAGGTTCCCAAATTGTCAAGCTAACTCAATTCCAAATACTTGATACGGATAAAAATGAAGGTATGATGAAGGACTCTAATTTCACAAAGAATCTAGAGAACTTATTGTAGGATCCTAGAGCACATAAAAAGACGTAGATTTTCAAGAAAGGAGATGAAATTCAAAGCCCTTCCTAGAATCATTCCTTTAAGGATATGGATCCAATAAAAAGGTAGAAACAACTCGGAGACTTTAGCTCAAAACAAGAAAACAATAATAAATCTATAGCTAATATATTGCCAAAAAGAAAGAAAAGGAGATTTTGATGGTTCTAAGGCTAGTAGATTGCGTTAGCAATATTTTATGTTTCTTTCATTATTTTGTTAACTCATCCAATGGATGGTAGCATAAACGTGTAGCAATTAGAGATATAATCATGAGACAATTGGTTTTCCTTTATATTTGATAGAAGCGACCCCTCATGTGATAGGGGGTTTTTGAGTATATTTTTATCAAAAATCAAAAATAGAAAATAAGATCATATAAAATGGAAAGACAAAAAGAGAGAAATCCTAAATAGAATAAATAAAAAGAACCATCTAAATTATTCAAGAACAAATAAGAATGTAAAAAATGGGAAGAATGTATGCTTAATTAATAGAAAGACATTTTAATTCATGCATCATTAACATGTATTCGTTCCAACCATTTAGCATTTCTCACAAAGTATGGTTAGGAAAAAGATAAAGAAATGAATTTCATATTAGACTTAGATGAATAATACAAAAACTCATAAAGAACACAAAAAGACACAAATTCATACAATATATTCTTCTTATTTTTCAAAAAACAAGAATTTTTGTGTAACTTTCTTTTCTTTACAGAATTGTGAAGAGGTCTTAAAAAGTCTCATAAATAATTACAAAGCAACTTTGATAATTAAAGAAAACTTAATTAGTTAATGTCATGTCCCATTTTTGGACTAAAGATAACCAAGTGTACACCTAAGCCTATTATTTTATTTTTTATAAGATTACCAGTAAGATAAGAAAAAAACAATTTTTAAATAATGATTTAAGATTGTCCTAAGTTGTGTTAGGTTATAAAATTTTAGAAATAGATAATTTATATGTTATTTTTAAAAGGGGGTCAATGTCATGTATTTAGAGAAGTGATCGAAGGGGGTATTCTTATTCTTTAAGTTAGTCCTAATATTATTTATGAGTTGCCTTAGTGAGGCGCAATAAAGTCTTATGTGATTCTTATGAATATTTTGTTATTGTTTGAGATGGGATTCATAGTCTAAAATTAGGAGGGGAGTTACAATTTTTAAAATAAAATAGTAGGGAAAAATTATAAATAAAAATAAAAAACTTAATTATTCTCTCAATGAATAAATTAAAAGAGTTGAAAAGCTCAAAGGAGATATGCAATTGGGTATTATCAACTACTCTAATTTTTAGAGCACTTGTATGTTAAAAAGCAATCTAAGAACAAAAAAACCCTTATGGTTTCAATATCCAACGAAAAAAGCCCTTAGGGTCTTATTTGAATTTGAGAATAAAAATTCTTGGATTCTTGGTGAGTTGATTCCAACTTAGGGATTACATTGGTGTAGGTTTCCTAATTTTCATAGTTGTGTGATTTGTACAAATTTTTAGCTATTTATATTTCAATTTGATGTAATATTTAATTAGAGTATGGTTTTTCAATTTATGATGAATATTATTACATGAAATGTTATTATCTTGTGAGTCATAGTAGTCTATAGGCTTAGTTGAAGTTATTGTTACAAATTTTAATTAAGATTGTGCTAGTCATATCTCTATATTTCAATGATCTTTTAGTTGTATCTTTTTAATAATATATTAGTGTTGTTTGGAAGTTTCAAGTCCCATTTTGGAAGGTAGTGACTTCATTAGAGTGATTAAACTTAATTTTGAAACTATAATAAGTCTTTAGGAGATTTCTGACTCATTGTTAAAGGGTGTAATTCATATGTTTGAAGAGTCCTTAAGAAGTATTTGTATTAAAACATGGATTGTATCTTGTAACATCCTTATCTAGCTACATCATGTTAAGGTGAATATTGGTTGTTGTATTGGTTGAGGAGGCAATGACTCACATTTTTGTTGTAATATTAATATTTTGTTTTTCTAAAGATTTGGTGTACCAAATATGAAATGAGGGACGATTCACTAAGAGTTGGTTTTAATATTATCTTATATTTTAAAGGGGTTGTTATACAACTTTAAGGGACGTTTTAGCTTATTAAAGATATTAATAAATTAAGGTGCAAGTAGCCATACAAATTCAATTGTAGTTGTACCTTGCTAAAAATATTTGGTGTGATTTAAATGTATAATCTTACAAAATTTTATTATTTTTTAGAAATTATTTTAGTGATATTTTTGTAGGTGCAATTTAGCATTTCATATCATAGAAATATTTTTTGTGTGGTTTACTACCAAAAAATTAGAGGAATTGTTGATGATTTATAGTATTGTAAGTTTGGATGGTTGTCTTGCTACAATATTAGTTTTTAATCACACTTCTAATAGTGCATTCATTTTAGATCTATGTGTCTTTTTGATAAAAATTTAGTGTCCTAATCACCATATTATCTCCCCTTGCTCACGTTGAGGTCTTCATGATCATAAAGTTTGAGGGTCCTTGCATTTCATCAAATATTTATAAACATTCAATAAAAGGTTTGAAACACTACAGTTAAAGATTTTTTAAATACTTAAAAAAATGTATAATGGCTTTTATATTTTTATAAATGACTTAAGTCCTTATATAAAGCGATTTTATGAAGAAAAAAATTTACAATATAATAAAATATTTATTAAAAAATATTTTTTTATAAAACTTGAGCCTCATTTTTGAGTCTTTTCTACATCTTTTGAATTTTACAACCCATTAGAATTTTAATTTGCAATCTTCGTCACTTCATTTTTTACATTCTCATTCTATTGATTAAAATGCAAGAATTTATTGATTTTCTTACACATTAATTCATCACTAGTGAACCCAAAACAATTCATGTTGACTATGGTGGTTGACATGATTGTTATCAACTATATTGAATAAGAGCAAGCTTCAAATAATCCCTTAGTAAGCTACTTGAAGCCAAATACTTAAATCTTCCCAAATATTTCTTTACACAATCGTCAAATTACTCATGAATTTTGAAGGATCTTTGATTTCCTTGTGGTCATGGGCTTCAAACCCTAAAAAACATAGGTACATTGAATATAGTGAGAAAACCAATGGGAAATAAGTTCAAACAAACTTCTATGAAGTAAACATTATTAGAATGATGTTAAACACTATTATATTTTATAATTCACAAATCTTATGAGAGGTATCCAATGAACCATTTTCATTCTTTGATTGAGTAAATACTTGCAAAAAGAGAAATTGGGGAATGAGATAGGGAATTTAAATTGCTTACAAATATTAGGAAATAATGCATAATACCCACAACCTTAATCCATTTCCTATATAAGCCCATGAGAGAAAAGCATGCATGCAAGTAACCATAATGCATAGATAAAAATATTCAAGCTACAAGATAACACAAGATATACCCTGGGAAAACCCTCAAGAGGGTAAACCCAACATCCAAAAGCATTCATACTCCATCTAATATTCAACAATAAAAAATACATGCACTTACAAGAGTTATCATGAATACTTTTGAAGCATCAAGCCTCTCCAATGCATCCTCCATTTTTCCAAGAATGAATCCACACATCCCATGCCATGCTTCACATATGCACTCTTTAGAAAGACTCAATAATGGCAACCTGATGCAAGGCACCTGGGCTTTCATGGTGCTAAAGGGGTCTAATGTTAGTATTTTGTGATTAAGTCATGTTCTTGTTTTTAATAAGGTCTTTAAGACCATTTATCATGTTTGTAAGTGGTTAGGAGTCATTTTGAAGTCAATAGGGTGAAATTTGTAAAAGTTGCAAAAATTGTCAAGCAACTTTTGCATTTTTGGCTTTTTGGGGAAGTTGAACGGTCAAGCTTTGGTTTTTGGTGGGAAATCGATTGTTTATGATTGGAAATATTTTAAAAGGTATGTGTGAACATTGAGAGGAGGTTGGATGATGTAAATTTGAAATTTGAATAACAAAGACTCCATTTTCCTACATTTTGAAGCTTAATTTTCTACTACAACAACTTATACGATCTTGTACGACCTGTAAGTGATCATCTAAGAATTTGGGTTGATGGAGAATTGAATCTTATTTAATTTTCATTTTGTCTCATCATTTTTCAATAGGTTTTGAGCATTTTATGACAATTTTCCTAAAATTGGTTTGAAACCCTTATTTAATTGCCTTGAAGGCAAGAAAAATGTAAAACCCACGATTCCATCAATGAAATCTCATGAAACTTGGTGGAATTGATGGGGTTAGGGTTTTTTTAGTGTCTTCAATATTGTAGGAGCAAGGGAAGGCGTTGTGAGCAATTTTTTTGATGCCTTAGGTTGAAAACCTCATGATTTTGGGCATAGAATGAGCATAAGAGTTATGTTTTGGTATAAATCCCTTGGGAAATTGTTGGTGGTGATTGAAAAGGTTAATAAAGACCTTATTTAACATTTTTGAGCCATTGGTATGCATATTTTTGGTTTAGGTTTTGAAAAGATTGTTGTGAGCCATTCAAACAAGCCTAATTAGGCCCAGTTTCAAGCGTAGCAACAAGTTTTTGACCTTTGTGTTTCAAAACAACCCCACTTTAAAATTTGGTATGTTATCAAACACCATAATGGGTATATAAATCTACAATTACTTTTTGGGTATGAGGTCTAGTTTGAAAATTATGTCAAAAAAACCTCATCTGTTGTCTTACAAGGCGTAGTTGCAATTTGTGAAGAAAGTAACCTTGTTTGGTGTGTAAAGACTTTGATAAAGTGTTGTTTGAGTGATTTTTGGTCTTTGATACATTTATTTTTAGAAAATTTGTATCAGAGCATAGGTCTGATATGAAGAAGATAAGTTATGTTGAAAGAAGGACAAGATGCCTCCAAAAAGTAACACTATGGCTAGGAAAATGAATGAAATGGAAGAGAAGACTGCAAGGGAGATTGGGAGATTGAAAGAACTTCAGGATAGGATGATAGCAAGGCTTGAGGATATTGAAACAGGTCAGAGGAGATGTATAGTCACTGGCGAAGAGAGTGGCAGTGAAGAGGAAGGGGAAAAGGAAACCCCCAAGAAGAGACTCAAGAAGAAGAGGAGTTGGATCCTGATGAGCAGAGGATGGCCAAGTTACTAAGAGAAGTCAAGGAAGATAAAAACAAGGTGAAGATTGATTTACTAATGTATGGAGGGAACCTGAATGATGAAGAGCTTTTAGATTGGATTGTAGCACTTGATAATTACTTTGAATGTGAAGATGTACTTGAGGAACAAAGGGTAAAGTTGGCTAAGTCAAAGTTGAAGGGGCATGCCTTATTATGGTGAGATTATGAGAAAAATAAAAGGAGGAAGAAAGGTAAGTCAAAAAAAATTTCTTGGGACAAAATGGTGGCAAAGTTTAAGGGTAAGTTCTTATCGGTTGATTATGCAATTCAAATGTACAAGAAACTTCAAGGTTTGAAACAAATAGAGATGGAGTCAAAGCTTACACTGACGAGTTTTATAAATTGAGTATAAGGGCAAGTCACATGGAGGATGATTTGGATAAGGTGGATATATATCTAAGTGGGTTAAGATTCAACATTCAAGATGAGTTAACTTTGGCAAATCCAAGAATGGTTGAGGAATGTTATCAAATGGCAATTAGAGTTGAAGAAAAGCTAAAGAGAAGGCAAGACAAGTCAAATAGGGGCAGAGGAAGAAATTCTAGAGGAAGAGGTTCATTTTCTAATCCAAAGCAGCCATATGAGAACCAAGAAGATGAAAACAAAGTTCAAGACCAAGTTGTTGATCAGAGAGGTGGATTTAGAGGAGGTAGATAAGGCTTTAGAGGCAGATTTGGAGGTCAAGGAAGAGGCACTAGTGGATTCACAGGAAGGTGCTATCAATGGAACAAGTTTGGACATCAAGCATGGAAGTGTAATGAAGTTCAAGCCTCTACTTTACATGGAGGAGGAAAAAGAACTCAATTGGTGCAAGAAGAGGACAATGAGAGTGTAAACTCTCCATCACAACATGTTGCTCCAGAAATTGGTGAGCCATTAATGGTAAGAACTCTCATCAAAGCATCAATAGAGAAGGAGCCACCACAAAGGAAGACTCTTTTCAAGACCACTTGTAAGTGATTGGGTAAGTTATGTGTAAGGTTGTAATTGATTTAGGTAGTACAGATAATATGGTTTCCATTGAGAAGGTTGAAAAACTTAAGTTGCATAGAATACTACATGATACTCCTTACAAAGTCTCTTGGTTGAATGAGGGTCAATATCTTTTGGTAAATGAACAAAGTTGGGTGGAGTTCCATATAGGAGGGTATAAGGACAAAATTCTATGTGATATATTACCTATGGATGTATGCCATTTGCTACTAAGGAGGCCTTGGCAATTTGATAGGCATGCTATAAGTGTGCAGATGAATTTCCCTAGCCTGGAATGCAAAACGAAACGAAATGCAAGCAAGGAAAAGCATAAACAACACCTCAAGATTGGCCTAAGTTGAACTTGAACAAAATGAAAGATAAAGAAGTGATATACCTTGTCCAATTTGATTGGTTGATTGGCCTTTTGTTGATCGTTCAATTTATGTGCTCCTAAATTGATTTTGACAACATAACGACTTGTTTTGCTTGATTTGGATGCAAGGATGGCTATGGTGATTGAAGACTTGAGAGATTGAGATGATGAATGTGATAGATTATGGTTGAAAGTGAATCTGGTTGAATGTGTTAGAGGATGAGTGTGAATATTTTAGATTGAATGGTTGAATGAAAAAATGGCTAAGTGTTTTAGTCATTAGCAAGAGGGGAGATGAATGAATGGCCAAGATTCATTCTTGGAAGAGAATCAAGGATTGGGATCACAAGTTGACCAAAGGAATTAAAAATTCCTTTTTAATGGTGCATGGGAAGGATAAAATGAATTAAATATTCCTTGGGAAGGAGAAAAATAATTTAATATTCCTTGTGGAATGAGAGAGGAATTAAAAATTCCTCAAAAGGACTTTGAAAAGACAAAAAAAATTAAAAATTCCTTGGGGGATGGGGAGAGTTGACTAAAGGGGGTTGATTAGACTAGTTGATGAAGGATTTGAATAGGGTTAGGTGGCTAATGATGATTAGGATCCAACTTGAAAAAGTTGGAGGATGTGACACATCCTAATCATGGATTAGGGATGTGCACATCCCTAATGAAGGGATTAGGAGATGAGTTAGGATTAAGAAAAAGTGATGGGGATGTGACATTTGGGGGAGTAGATTAAATAAATAGAAATTATTTATTTAATTTGTGGGATGGAAGGGATAGATAATAAAATATTTAATTAAATTATATACCTTAAGGATTTAGAGGACTTTAGAGGTATTAATCAAATAATGACAATATTATTTAATTAATGTGGGTAAGAGGATATTTAGATGAAAAGTGATACATTTGATTAGATATAAGTGGTCAAATTTACACGTCTACATTTTTCCCCTCTTTGAGATGGTGTTACGAAGTAGCATCATTTCAAAGAAGATTAAAAGATAGCTCTAGAAAGAAGATGGTTAGATTGGGAAAGGTGTCCCATTCATCCAAAGGATTGACTGGGAGGAAAGATGATGGGAGTAAATATAAAGATTAGGGAGTGAGGATGCCCCATTGAGAGGACATGTGGGTTCAAGAGAACATGAGTGTGCTCTCGAAATGGATGAGATGATGCAAGATAAATGAGAAATATGATAAGAGATGATAGGTAGAAGAGAGAATGGGAGAGATGAAGAGATAACAGACAACACAAATGGATTCAAGGACAAATATGACATTGCCCCGATCAAGCTACAAGCCAAAATGGATTGATGATGGATGAAGTGTTGTTGATGAGGGAATAATATATCCCAGAACAAAATGAGGATAGGGAATGATACATCCTAATGATAGTTATGAGAGTGTTGTTGACGAGGGAAGGATACATCCTAAAACAACACAAAAGGATAGGGAAGGATACATCCCGATGATGATTATGAGAGTGTTGTTGACGAGGGAATGATACATCCCAAAACAACACAAAAGGATAGGGAAGGATACATCCTGATGATGATGATGAGAGTATTGTTGACGAGGGAAGGATACATCTCAAAACAACACAAAATGATAGGGAAGGATACATCCCGATGATGATGATGATGATGATTGGATCAAGCCTTGTAGCAAGGTTGGGAACAAGACCAAGGATTTGATTAGATGATTTGTGCTAGATAAAAGGAAAATAACAGAAGAAAATATGCTTAGAATAACAAATTTATATGATCCTAAACAAATTGAAGATATGAGGATATGATGAGGAGGATGGATGAAAAGATGCTTAGAATTACAAATCTATATTATCCTAAGAAGATTGAAGGGATGATGATATGATGAGGATGAAGAAAGTGGCAGGATGAATATCATAGTAACCAAATCAAGCAAGTTAATTTTTACGTGTTATGTTGCCATGTAATGAGCACTTAATTTGATATAGCATGAGACACTATGCACCAAGGTGTGAGGAGCCAAGGTGACTTCATATCACATGCATAGGACAAACACAATAATAAAATGTTATTCCAACATCCCAAAGACATAGGGGCTTTGGTTGGGCCTGATGTTGGGATAACCACAAACACAAAGGCTGCCCAAACGTAACACAAAACCACATGGATCTTGGTGGGTACTATGCGGGACAACCAAGAAGACAACAAGAAGACACAAAGATCAAGATATGCCCCTATGTTTTACCAATCAAAGCGCACCATGATATGATGGATCGTGGTGAACCTGACGAGGTATAATAGGGAGCTCAAATGATAAACAAAATGTCAAAAGCATCAAAATATCACAATCAATTTCAAATTTCCTTTGCCATAGGATCGAAAGGGTGGATGGGATTGATGTGGTATGTTAGGAAGGATGCATCCTGTTGAGATTGAAGATGGAGACTAAACTAAGTGATCAACATGATGTAGGATATATGAAACCAACTGAACCTCATGATATTGATGACCTTTGTTTGTAAGCACCAACTAGGATAGGGACATACTTGATGACATGACAAGACGACAAGACGATAAGGCAATAAGATAAACACGCCCTAAAGACCTAGGGGCTCGAGGGTTGATCAAAGATTAGCCTTGCCTACGTGAAAGAAAAAAGCCCTCATAGTTTTAAAAAATACCATGGATAAAAGTGGAAACAGGATGATGGATACCATGATGGAAAAATTCCCCAGGGGCAGATCAAATGATCGACCTTGCCTACGTGAAAGCACATAGGCAACGTAGTTCAACACACGGCCAAAGATAGACAATGGATAAGGGATGATGCGATGACCATGATAAGAAGATACAATGATGGAGTCGAGACAATGACACAAGATGGACCTTTTGGATAGGATGATGGTAATCACATGAAGCTCAGGGATGGGATAGTTATCCAAATCATCAAAAGAGGAACGGGGACGATGGTATCATGGATAGATGAGTGATGAAGAGTGATAGGAGGTTAGAAAGATGTGAGAAATAGATAAGATTGATGATAGTGATATGAATGGAACTGGATTGCATGGGGGTAGCCTATAACTAGATACCAATGACAAGGGATTATGTGATAGAAGGAAAATAGAGATAAATGGATGGATTGATAAATATGGGGAGATAGAAAGATGTTAGGATGGATGGATAGAGGGATAAGGATTTGGAAAGAAGGAATGGATAAATAGATGGATAGATGGATGATGTATCCAAGGACTTTGTCACAAAGACAGAGATACCCCATTCCTGAGATGTCAAGCGTGACAAGTCAAGATGGATGAAAAATAACAAGATGGGTGGACAATGGAAGATAGATAGATGTGGATAGGATGCTTGGATAAGGAAGGCGGATGGGGGAGGATAAGGGATATGGTGGTGTATGGATGAGGGGAATGTATGCCAAGAGGTGTTTAAAGCATGTATATATATGTGCCCCTATCTTTATCAAGATCACAAGGAAGGCAGAGGGACTGGATAAAAGTGGGATATGATGGGCAGGATATGGAAGATAGGTGGGTGTAGGAGATGGAGGAAGGGGATGCATAGATGCAAGTTTCCCCCAAGTGTGGAAGTGAACTGGATGGGGGATTTACACATGAAACCTATTTTCCAGGTTTTCATCATGGTACTTATCCATTGCGCTTGTTTACCAAGTTTTCACCATTGGATGAATTATTTCTCTTTAGTATTTTTTTGGATATTTTTTTACTTTTTTGAACTTTTTGGACATAAATGTGGATGGAGATGGAAAAGGATAGGGATGTGGATATGTGGATTTAGAATATATTTGATAGGGAGATGGATGAAGGACTCAAGCATCAAGTTCTATACGAGGTAATAAGAGCCTATGTTTGAAGCGACTATTCGGATGTTGGTACAACCTTATTAGAATGGATGGATTATGCAAGAGAATGGACTAAAGGGATCTGATGGGGGGGATATGTAGGATGATGGATGGGATATTGGAAAGTGTATGGATGGAATGATGGAGTGGATGTGTGATGGGGGAATGTGTTTAGGACCAACATTGGCACATGTGGTGGTGGATGTGAAAGGATAGGGGGATGAATGGATGGAGAGTGTGGGGATAATGGAGGAGTTGGGATAGTGAATTTTGGGACATAGGGACCCAAAATAGATTTAGGAGATGGAGGATGTGAATCATTTTTTGGTGGATTACCAACTTTGGATGTCGTTACAACTTTTTCATTTGAAGACATGACACCTTTTTTCTTTGGGATCCACATGGTTTTGATTTTGGCTTTGGTGGGCCTTTGTGGCCTTTTGGATTGATTTGGATTTTGGATTGTATATTTCTTTTCTTCAATATGTGTTTTGAAGGGGACATTAGGATCTTTAGATTCATGTGGATGTTTGGATTTATGCATTTTTACTTTGGCATCCAAAGTGCTTTTAGTAGCAATGGGACGAGTATGAGGCAATGGGATGGGTATGAGGCAATGGATTATGTGGAGATGTGGGTGGAGTGATAGATGGATGCTTTTGATGGTGATGCATGGATGGAGGGTGTGGGATAGCATGCATGGAGGGGTGCCTTTGCTGATCCTAGTTAGGGATTATGAATTTAGGATTTTTATGAGGTGTGCTAGGGATAGGTGATGGACAAATGAAAGGATAAGATGGAGGAGGTGAGTTTGGGATATAAGGACCCAAAATGGATTTTGTATATGGAGGATGTGTGAAGGTTGATGGAGGGATATAAGGACCCATAATAGATGCAATAGATGGAGGATGAGCGATGGTGGATGGAGGGACATAAGGACCCAAAATGGACTTGGAGGAGGAAGGAGGAAGATGGATAGTTCTTTTGAGGTAATATGATGGAGGAGGGGGAATGGGAACAAATGGTTTGGTGGAGCGATGGGAAGAGCCTCTTATTTCTTTGGAAGAGGCTCACTTAGTGTTGGGGATAAGGATTAAGTTCTATCATCAAGATATGCATCTAAGACAACATTGCCTTAGTGATTTCAATCCAAAATCACACCAAAGACACAACCAATTGAACCATAAAGTGGAAGCAGGCACAGTTGTATCCCCCATTGATCCTACTGAGGAAAGTGAATGCAAAACAAATAACAGATTCAACATAAATAGCTAACCATGAAAGACAAAGCAATAATGAACACACAGATATACATGGGGAAAACCCTTTCGGGTAAAAAAACCCACCTCCAAAACATTCAGCTCATCTGTATTATTCAGTAACTAAAATGGTTACAATACAAATCCAAAGCTATATGCTCTTCAGGATATTACATCTTGTTCATCATGGAGAATACAGGCAGGTAACAAAAGCAGAACCTTCACACTGTTCCAACACCTTCATAGCACACAATGTAGATTCCCTTTAGCTCCTCATAACAGACTATCACAGCCAGCCTCTCGGCTAGCACAACCCCAAGGCCTCACAACAGGTTCACATCAAAACCAAATCCGAGAGACAGAGTGTTCACAGTTTCAATGCCTTAGCATACTGCTCAAACACACTCCACGTCTCTCTCTCTCTCAGTTAATCGCTCTCCTACTCGTCTCCCCTTGCCAGCAACGGTCAACCAGGATAATAAATTTTCTACCTGCAAGAGCAAGACCATTCCCTGATAACATGCATCGCTAATACAGCTGCATTGAGCCACATAATCATTAAGACTGGTCGCAAACTTTTTCGTCAACCTCCATTCAATAATATAGCTCCATCGCAATTAGGAAATAACCCTACGACCAATTAGATCATAAAGATCTTTCACGTGTTTCCAAACCATTCGTCGTTCGCTTCTGACAGTCGGTCCAGCTCGGTCAACCGACCTCCGAGCTCATACTGCGTTACCGCACCAAGCTCAAGCACGTGTCGCGGTATGGCGGTGAGCTCGCTCGAGCTCACCTCACCATCTACCGCACTACCTCAACCCAGACCGACTCGCCTCACGGTATGGTGGTAAGCCATATGAGCTCCCTTGAACTTTGGCCCAAGACATCACCGAGCTCAGCCATTCATTACCTTCAACCAACCAGACGTTGCCATCCTGCCACATGTCACACTGCCATTTGCTGTCGCTCTCTGATTCTGAGTCCAACTCGGTCAACCCAATCACCAAGCTCAATGAGCTCCCCAAAGCCCTTACCGGGCTATCGCAACATCCACTTGACCAGCCCGTGGTATGGCGGTAAGCATATCGAGCTTGCTTGAGCTCTTACCACACTACCACGACCCTCTCGAGCTCACCCTGCGGTATGGCAGTAACCACCCTTGCTGACCGCTGACCACCGCGGTCAGCCCTTTGGCTGGTTGCGGTATGGCAGTAATCGCCAACCAATCACTAGAGGTCATATCGCGGCCACCACGGTTAGTTATTTGACTGGCCACGGTATAGCGGTAACCGCAAGCGGTCTCATCGCACTACCACGGTGAGTGGAACCACCGCATGCGGTACCGCGGTAATCGCCATGGCCACCGCAGGCGGTCTCACCGTGCTACCGCGGTGAGTTGACCCACTGCCTGTGGTACCGCAGTAACCGCCACAACCACCGCAGGCGGTCTCGTTGCGCTACCGCGGTGAGTCGACCCACCACCTGCGGTATGGCGGTAACCGCCAAGGCCAGCGCTGGCGGCCTTACCGTGCTACCGCGGTGAGAGAACTCACCACACGCGGTAAGGCGGTAACCGCTAGACAGAAACTGCCAAGAACAAGCCAAGCCATTGTGGTAAAGGCCAAAACATGAAGAGAACCGCCAAGGCCGATGGAGAAAACATGCCAGAAAGCTAAGGCATATTCCAACACTTAGGATGTATAGAGGTTGTACCAAAAAAATTTAGAGTGTGAGTCTTGGGAGATATATCCAAGACCTTGTGTGCTTGGATGTTCTTTGACCTAGATGGGTTCTAAAATACCTTACTCATGAAGGCCTAAACCTTCTCCTTGATAGTTCATGATATTGAGCATGTGATCTATGGTAGGATGCTTATTCTTTTGGAAGCATGATACGAGCCTATTAGCAGGTGGAGGAGGATGGGTGGTGCATATGCTTTGTTTTTCTTCTACAATAAAACCACCATGGAGGAGTGTAATGTTACCAAGGTGATAGAAAAGTGGTGTTGGGGTGGCAGAGCTAGTCGATAATGAAGGATCATGCGATGCAGATGATGGGATGGAAGCATCTTGATCGAGAGGAAGGAGTGATAAGGGATCAAGAGAGGGATTAGATGGTATCAGAGGATCTAGATCTATGGCAATGGGTGATAAGGGCTCATGAGATGGAGTGATTGGGTCTTGAGTGCAAAGGGGGTCAAGGGATGGAGTAGATAAGCTAGTGTGATCTTGAGATGGGGTGGATGGGATGATAGGATCATGACTGAACTAAGGATAGGGATCATGAGATGGAATGGATGGGGAACTATGATCTTGAGGTGGAGTAGATAGGATGGCAGTATATTGATTTGGAGAAGGGGATAGGTTGGCATGCTTTGGATCAAGCCCTTGGCATGGCTCATCTTGTGTGGGAGACATGATGATCAAGGAGTGTTGGAGGGACTCCTAAATGGGGGAAGATGAGAGAATGGGGGATTCATGAAGTTCATTGGAATGGATGTCGGCGATACTAGGAGTAGGTGGTGGGGATTGGATTGGGATGTCTCCAATGGTTTCAATGGTTCTAGGAGTAAAAGATGGGGATTCAATGGATTCAACGATTTGGATGGTGCTAGGAGAGATAATAGGGTTGATAGGTATGGGATGGAGAAGGGGCTCTTCACTAGTGACCATACATGATAGAGTGGGATGGCATGGCTCTGCAAAATCAAGAGTGGATTTGGGGATGTTTTCTCTGTCATGAGTCCTTGGATGACATCTGAAATGAGGTCTTTAGGAATTGTAGGTTTAGGTGGGGTGACTAGAATGGATGAAGGATTATGGGTGGGTGGAGGACTAGGATTAGGGATTGGTGGATTAGGATTAGATAAGTGGATGGAATTGTATGGAGGACTAGGAGTAGATGGGGGATTAAAATATAATGGAATGGAGGGGGGAGTGATGGAGGAGGATATGGATGATGAATTAGGTTGAGAAGATTGGGATGGTGGATTAAAATATAATGGAATGGGGGATGGAGTGATATAGGGGGATATGGATGATGAATTAGGTTGAGAAGATTGGGATGGTGGATTAAAATATAATGGAATGGGGGATGGAGTGATATAGGGGGATATGGATGATGAATTAATATAGGAATATGTGGATTCCGAATTAGGTTGGGAAGACTGAGATGATGGATTAGGGTAAGAGGACGTGGGTGGTGGATTAGCATAGGAGGACATGGATGGAGGATTAGGATAGCAACATGTGGATGCTAGATTAGGGTGAGAGGATGTAGATGTGGAATTAAGGTAGGGATATTGGGATGGTTGATGATGATAAGGATATGAGTATGAGGATGGTGGATTAATATATGTGGATGTTGGATAGGAGAGAGATGTAGAGGGAGGGTATGATGAATATGTGGATGGTGAGGATACTGGATATCCCTTGTTAAGGGTGGCATAAGAACTATTATTACATGTGGATGTAGGCATGGAGGGATAGCTTGGAGGAGTGATCAAATTTTGGGAAGCAGTCGAAAGAAGCTTGCTAGCAACGATGAAATCAAGGGGATATATATTATACTCAACTTGATCAACAAGAGTTTTGTTATCATCATCAACGTAGTTAGGATTCCCCTTGACTACTATTTTTTGTTGCACCGATGAAGGATAAGGATTCATAATGTTAGATGGAATGGATATAGATTGAAAAGATGGGGGTAGATGATTAGAAGGACATAATAGATGATAAAAATATAAATAGGATGGAATGGAAGAAGAGATCTTAAGATTTGTTTTGACATCAGAAGATCTTGGATGTGGATGGACTAAAGCTCAGATTGGGATTTAGGTTAAGCTTAGGTTAGGATTGGAGTAAAGCTCAGATTCAAATTACATTGAAGCTCATATTAGGATGGTTGGAGGATGTGATGGGATGTGATAGGATAGATGAGATAACATTGGATGATTGATCATATAGGAAGATGGGAACGAATTCTAAACCTAGTTTAGAGATTTGACTTAGATGATGTAAGGTGTTGCCGATCGGATCAGATTAGGAACGGGATGGTTACAACACCGAATGTACCTCAAGATGGAAGTAGATTGATTGGGTCGTAATGATGATTAACTAACTCAGGATGGATGAAAACCCTAAGTAGGTGCAAACAATGACAATCGGGATCAAACACCTAATCCAACTTGGATAAAAACCTCAAACAAATTTTAAGGGATTCAGATCAATGAACCGATGATGGATGTGTGATCCAAGGATTCTCTATGATACTCCTAGATGGTTTGATTGATGAAATGACGAGATTCAGGAAATGAAGATGGATTAAAAGGATGATTACGGGAAGAAAAATGATGATAACAAATTCTCGATTGTGACAAACGACTCGAGGAATGATAGAATTTCAGTGGCCAAAGATTCACATTCTAGAATTTGTATGGGAAGCAAGGTCACCTCTAAAGGTTGTAAGGTCACTTATGGATGTTGAAATGTCACCCCTATAGTTTGCAAGGTCACCTATGGAGGTTGCAAGGTCGCCCCTATACTAGGTGACACCAGAAACATGCAAATTCACCCAAAATGACAAATTTGCCTACCTGTCAAAGCAAATTCACCCAAGAAGGTTGAAAACTCATCTATGAAGGTTGCAAGGTCGCCTATGGAGGTTGAAATCTCTCCCCTGTACTAGGTGACACAGAAAATAGGCAAATTCACCTCAAAATGAATGAGATGGAAAATGGATAAACAAACACCAAAACGAACGGGGCCTCGAATGAAGAATGAGATAGCAAATAGAAAGAATGGATTCACCTAAATGGAACCAGATAGAGAATCAGATGGAGGATAGGACCACCAATAGACAAATGGATATGCCTAAACAAATCTGAATAGGGACCCAAATAAAGAACGCGATAGGAAATGGCTAAACGAACACCAAAACAGACCTGAACGGGGCCTCAAATGGAGAACGGGATAACAAATGAAAAGAATGAATTCACCTAAATAGATATAGATGGAGACTCAGATGGAGGATAGGAACACCAAAATAAAAATAGACTCACCTAAAGGGATCCAAATAAGGACTCTGACAAAGAACAAGATAGAAAATGACCAAATGGACACCAAAATGAACCTAAACTGGGTCCCGAATGGAGAGAAGACTTGAACAAGAGGCAAGGTCGCCCTTGTAACAAGAAAAATCACCCAAGAAGGAAGAAAAATCACACAAGAATCAAGAAAACTCGCCCAAGAAGCAACCAAACACATCAAAGAAGCAAGCAAATTCGCACAAGAAGCTGACAAGTTCACCCAAAAAGAGAAAGAAACTAAAGAATAGGTAGATGAGACTATGAGTACCACCTAATAGGACCAAAAAATCCCCTAAATGGATTTAAACAAGGACTCAGATGAAGAATGAGGTAGAAAACAATCAAATGGACAACAAAACAGAGTTGAACGGGGACTGAAACAGAGAACGAGATAGCAAAATGGATAAATAGATTTGGGTAAATGGATCCAAATGGGGACTCTAACAAAGGACAAGACCACCAACAGACAAAAAAATTCACTTAAGCGGATCCGAACTGGGAATTAGATGGAGAACAAGATAGAAAATGACCAAATGAACACCAAAACAAACCAGAATGAGGTCCCAAATGGAGAGAAGACTTGAACAGGAGGCAAGGTCACCCATGTACTAAGAAAATTTTCCCAAGAAGGTGGTTAACATTCCCATGTACAAGCAATAGGCGAATTTGATGGACAAGATAATGGATTGGACTGCAAGGGGAAAGTAAAATCACCCCTGTGAAGAGAAAATTTACCCAACAAGGTGGAAAATTCACCCAATAGGCAAGAAAGCTCACTCAACAGGTGAGAAAACTCACCCATGAATAGGTAAATGGATGAATTTGATAGATGGGGGACTGATAGACTCGCCTAAGGGATGGAAAGGCTCACCTGTTCCAGAAAACAAACGAAAACAGGGTCACCTAGGAGAGTGACTGACAGGAAAATTGACCTCTTTAGGTAAGGGTTGATTGTGGGAAAGGACAAGAAGCATAGAAAACAACAGACATAAGGCTGGACTAACTTGAATGAAGGTGAAAGCACTGGTATCGCACAAAGAAGACACACCAAGCAACATGATTCTAGAATTAGTGATAAAGGTTTGCAAACTTGATGTAGGCCCACCACCTTGAGTGGAAAACCCAAGGTTTATACTCCATGATACTGGGGTGGTTCTCTGGAGAACCCTTTCTTACGAAGGTGGATAGCTAGCGTTCCAATGGCATATGGTCATCAACGGATTCCATAGGCTCACCTTCACACTGTCACTCAAGCACTATCGTAGTCCACCATGAGGATTCCTATCAACCCAAGGGAGTACATGGTGAGTAAATCTGGGGTACGTTCTGCATCCCTTGCACTACACCAAGCCACAACTAAAACACATGTCTCTATCTAGGCTAAACAAGGCTATCTCAAGCGTCCTGGATATACATAAGGTACATGAGGCACAACTATGAGCACCAACCCGTCACAAGCATGAGTCGATAGCCCCAGCGAGGTATTATAAACTCAGACCAACTCTTCACATCTTATCTAGGTATCACCCTAGCTTTGACGCTTCACTAAACACGGTGTGACTGGATTGGGGTACAACTTTTGTTCTCCCCCCTTTATATACCCCATCGCTAACACGTGGTTGGAATCGTCCCTCAGGTGATGAAATCCTAGGTAGGTCCCACTAAAGGAAGAAGATACTAGACATTTCGGTTGGTCCCCAGACTCACACGTAGCACAAAGGGAGAGCTTAGATGCACTAGCACCTCCTAGGGAAGACTCGATTGGACTAGAATGAATTGCGATTTCTCATCACCTAGGATCGCCAAATGGTGCAAGGGGATTGGATACGTCAAAAGTCCACTCACAAGCACAACAAACAAGTTAATTGACCCTTTAATTAAAGCTACGTGTTCACTAGATTAGTGCGAAAAACAACAGACAAACTAACTAAAAGATCTTGGACCGATCATTCTACAGAAGATACGTTAGTAGTTTCGAACCACCAGTCTTGGACGGATGAGAATGACTACGCAAACATTAGCAAGAACTAAGGGCACTCACAAACAAATGAGTTAGGGGATTAGTACTTAAAAAAAGGAATTGAAACGATGTGGAAAACTAAAGATTCAGGCCTTAGATTTACCTCAAATTTGCCTCTGTGTGAGACAAATTCGCCCTTCTAGATGTGCAAGTTCACCCCTATAAGTTGCAAACTTGCCCATTCTAACCAGTCAAGTTCGCCTATTCTGAAGACCAAAGAAAGTTAGCCCCTGAAGGAAGAAAAATCTCCCTAGAAAGAAAATTCGCCCATTTAGGTTGCAAGTTAGCCTATCTAGAAAATTAAATTCTCCCCTATGCAATCTAGCCTATCTGGAGAAGCAAATTCACCCCTGTTGGCAATCTAACCTATCTAGAGATGCAAATTCACCCCTGTAAGTGGAAAATTCACCCCTGTAAGTGGCAAATTCACCCCTGTAAGTGGCAAATTCACCCTTGTAAGTGGAAAATTCGCCTCTGTAAGTGGCAAATTTTCTCATCAAGGTAGTTTCGCTTCTCTAACCAAGGTTTGAACTTGCAAAAATCAAACAACAAAAAACATAAAAGGATAGAACCATGACGTGGGTCTCACTAAGTGTGCTATAAATGTGTGCAGGTAAATTTCCCTAGCCTAGAATACAAAACAAAACAAAATGCAAGCAAGGAAAAACACAAACAACACCTCAAGATTGGCCTAGGTTGAACTTGAAAAAAATGAAAGATAAAGAAGTGATATACCTTGTCCAAGTTGATCGGTTGATTGAACTTTTGTTGGTCATTTGATTTGTGTGCTCCTAGATTGATTTGGACATCATAACGGCTTGTTTTTCTTGATTTGGATGCAAGGATGGCTATGGTGATTGAAGACTTGAGGGATTGGGATGATGAATGTGAATTTGGTTGAATGCGTTAGAGGATGAATGTGAATATGTTAGAGTGAATGGTTGAATGCAAAAATGGCTAAGTGTTCTAGTCATTAGCAAGAGGGGAGATGAATGAATGGACATGATTCATTCTTGGAAGAGAATCAAGGGTTGGGCTCACAAGTTGACCAAAGAAATTAAAATTCCTTTTTAATGGTGGATGGGAAGGATAAAAGGAATTAAATATTCCTTGGGAAGGAGAAAAGGAATTTAATATTCCTTGGGGAATGAGAGAGAAATTAAAAATTCCTCAAAAGGACCTTGAAAAGACAAAAAAGCCTTTCCTATTTCACCATGATTCTTGATTTATGCATTTGATGCTCTCAGATTTTTATGAGCACAAGTGTAACACAAAGCTATGATGAATGAAAAAGGAATATTTATAATGTATCCAATGTATCAAGTGTATGTGCTTTTTGGTGAGAAGAAGGGATTTTATAGATGTCCTCACATGGTAGATTCATGTTGTGGGAGAGATGTGAGATAAAAAGATTGAAGTGGGAAATTGTATATTGCAATTAATTGAAATTAATTGAAATCAGAGAGATAATGGGTGGATTTTATGATATAATGTAGGTTTATGAATTTATAATAAAGTGCAATTTTGAATGGATGATGTAAATGAATTAAATGCACATATTAAATGATTTTATGCAATAGATAAAGATTAAATGATCTAATGATTTATGAATTTAGATAAATGATTAAATGATTTTATGTATTTAAATTATTTAATATGCATAGATATTTTAATGATTAATACAAATGGAGCAATATGAAATGATTTTGGATTAAATGCTTACAGTATGGATAAATGCTTATAATATTTTAATGATTTAAGTGGATTAATGAAAATAGAGGAAGATATTAAATGAATTAATTAAATAGATAATAATATCCATTTAATTAATAGACGAAAAATAGGATGATTGTGAGGACAAATTTTGAGTGTCTACTTTTTGCCCCTCTTTGAGACAATGCAACCTGTTGCATTATTTCAAAGAAAAAAAGATTGATTAATTGATACATGCCCCGGGGATATCTTGGTAAGGATGATGATGTGAATGATATGCCCCCTCGAGAGATTGATCAAACAAGTTGTGATAAGATTAATCTTTGGACAGATCATAAGGGAAGGATATGATAATTGATTTTGCTAGAGTGATTAAGCAGAGATGCACATTTGATGAAAATGCATAGTTGATGGGCGTAACTGAACAATTGATGTAAATGATCAATATAGTCGGGTTGATAAGATGATTGAGATGGATGCTAGCACAAAACAATGATTGATTAATAGATTGAGTGATCACGGAGAAAATTGATTGATTTGATATTTAAAGACAAGCATCAGTTATATAAACCAAATAATCATTCTTTGAAATCAGAAGCATGAAGAAAATGAAATGACGTAGGAAATGGATGATGGAAGAAATGATAGATGAAAAGAGATATGAAGAAAATGAAGGCGATGAAGCTTCTTGTGCTTTACATAGTGCTTTATCATCATAGAGCTTATTATGTTGCAAATTAGTATAAGCATCTAGATAACATGAACATCTAGAAGACCTGAATACTGTTTGCATTTTTATTTAGCAGTGAAGTATAAGCATCTAGGTATAGGGACCTTAGATGACCTGATTATTTATTGCATGGAAAACACTATCAGACAAGGAATGTTCTCATCCCCATTAAACTCATAGGTCCTCGATGGTTTTAGATAACCATGTCCTAAGATGATTCATCTCATGAATAAGAAACAATCCACAAATAGCAAATAAGCGAACATGCCCCATCCTTGCCTCTCTAGTCGAAGACATCCTCAAGAAGCTAAAAGACATGCCATCAAAGATAAAATCATAAATCAACTAAAAGATCGACAAACAAACATTCCTCATGCTTCAATTTAAAACTGATTATTGTCATAGTTTATGTGGTTGGTTAGATTTGAAAGATGGATTGATAGGTATGATGTAATGTTTGTTTGATTGGAAATTGTGTTGCATTTTGATTTTGTTGAAGTGCAAAGCTGTGTGGCAATCTGAAAGCATCATTATTTAGGGATGTTTTAAGTTATTTGTTTTTTTTGGAATTTTGAAATATTTGATTTTTTTGTTGGATTTTCAAAATATTTGATTTTTTTTGGATTTTCTGAATTTTTATTTTTTTGGATTTTTTTAGGACATTTTATGATTTTTATGGATTTTCTGAGGACATTTTATGATTTTTATGGATTTTTTTTAGAACATTTTATGATTTTTTTTAGGACATTTAAGATGGAATGAGATGCTATGACTGATTGACGGAATAAGATCTTTCATAGTAGAGGTAATGCAACCATGGATAAATGATAGATCAAAATGAAAGATTCGCTGCAAAACATGTCACACAAGCATCATATTTCTTGTCAAAAGATGATAATGGTTGATTGATTAAGATGCCAAGAATGATTGATTCCATAAGGTATGATGATGGTAAGTACTTAGGATATTGATTCCTCTAAGTATGATAAGATTGATGATTTTTGATGATTGATTGACAATAGATATGAGGATTGGATAATGTTTTACAACTAGGCTCCAATATGATTTGCATGATAAGATTCAAGGTTGCAAAGGGATATGATGGCCCACCTTGGGGTAGTTTAATCATGGATAAATAATAAGGATGCAAACTATGATGGAATGGTAATGCATAAGGATATGAAAGGAAATCCAAAGCATGCATTTGTAATTTTCCCCCTAATCTCATCAAGAATAAAGGAAGGAAATGGGCAATGGATTTGGATAAGTTGGGAGATATGGATGGAAGAATGCAAGGATAAGGATAATGAATAGGATGATCAAGATCAACTAGATAAGATATGGACAAAAATTCTGAAGTATTTTTCCCCTATTCCTCATCAAGACCAAGGAAGGGAAGAAATGATGTATTTAGATAGAATGGTGGAATATGGATAAGGTCAAGGATATGGTATGAAAGATATGGTTAAAGTGCATAGGATAAGATGTATGACATTCAATAAGATCCTTAACCTTGTAAATATCAAAAGTGGAAAGGTAAAGGATGAACATAAAGAGGATAATGGATATGAATGGTAGGATCGATGAAAACTTGCCCCCAAGTGTAAAGTACAAGAGGAATATGGAAGATAAGATATGGATAAGGATAAATGAATATGGAAGATAATACATGCATGATAGGAAGATGGAAGGAGGACTTTGGCATCAAGTTCCATGAATAATATCCCTCAGATATGTGTTCTAATAAACCATGAGAATAGGAATTAGAATCATAAATGTTGATAGAATAATGGCATGATGGAATAAGCTAAGGACTTATGCAAAGGTTTGGATTAAAGGATGATAATGGGGGATGGATGTTGGATGATGGATAGGAGGTTGGAATGCTTGTTTATGGATAGATAGAAAGGATGGAAAGATCAACATTGGCACACACCTTGAAGGGTGGTGGAGTGATGGAGGAAAAATGGATTTGGAAGGTGATAAGTTTTTAGATGGAAGATTGGAGGAAGCTTTTGGATTAGAAAATTTGGATGCCAATTTAGATTTTATTGCTTCTATGAGAATTTTAGGAATCCACATAGCTTTTGAATTTGATTTTTGATTTATGGGCCTTTATGGCCTTTGAGATTTTTCTTTTTGATTTATGGGCATTTGGGGCCTTTGAAATTTTTCTTTTTTCTTTATGGGCATTTGTGGCCTTTGAAGTTTTTTCTTTTGACTTTGGCTCAGATTTTCTTTTATTTTTGCATGTCTCTTCGAGGAGACATGTTGATCCTTTGATATATATGGATTTTGATATGGAATCTTTTGACATTTGGCACCCAAATTGCTTCCAAGAGAAATGGGATGGGTGGATGGAGATGAATGATATGGAGGTCTTATGGATGGGTTAATTTAGGTAGAATTTTGAGAGGGAATCAAGGATGTGTGCCTTTGTTTTTCTTGATGAATAGGAGATGGAGGGATGTAGGGCCCTAAAATGGATGGAAGGGTTGATGAACTAGGGTCTGGATGATAAGGACCAAGGATAGATGGAAGGTTTGATGGACTAGGATAAGGACCTAGGATAGATGGAAGGTTTGATGGACTAGGATACTCAGGTTTATTTTGATGGAATCTGGACTTATGATGGGTACTAATTGTTGGAGTATCCGCCAAAATCTCCCTTTGGGTTTGTGACATGGTTTAATCACCTCCCATGGATCTTAACTGACGCTTGTATCAGACATTGATAGGTCGATCTTTTGGTGCAATGACAAGGCCAACAATTGGTATTAGAGTCGGTCACGGGTTCGAACACCTCGGGTGACGCCGAGGAGGGGATTGTTGGACTAACCACCAGCATCTCCCTTCGGGTTCACGACATGGTTTAATTTACTCCCATGGATCTTAACTGACGCTTGTATCAGACATTAACATGTCGATGTTTTGGTGCAATGACAAGGACAACACCAATATCTTGAGCATTAGGTGTGTAACCAAGGCCATAATAATATGGATTGATTTTATTGGATATAAAGGGGTTCTAGGATACCTTGTTCATGAAGGCCTAATACTTTGTCTTTGAAGTTCATACTTTGACACATTAGTTTGCCAATGGGATATGTATTGTTTATGAAACAAGATGTAAGTCCATTTTGGGGGGGATATGATATGGATGAAAGGATAAGTGTTGGAAGTAAACTAGAGTGGATAAAGGTGAGGGAACCCATTTGATAGGTGCGGGGTTCATGGATATCTTGAATAGGTGTGATGGGCTCTTGTGGAGGATTATAAGAATGAGGGGAATTAGGATGGGTGATAAGATCTTGACATGGGGATGGTGGGGTACTTTGATCTTGACTTGGAAAAGGATCATGAGTTGTAGGAGATGGAGTAACTTGATATTTATTATTATGGGATCATCATGAGATTGTATGAAAGGCATATCTTGATCATGAGAAGGATTAACATCATCGTGGAATAAAAGGTTATACTTAAATGGAGGTATAGCTTGATCTTGATGGGGAAGGGTATCCTGAGATTTTGTGGAAAGTTTATCTTGATCATCAGATGGTAAAACATTATTGGATATGATAGAATCATGAGATGGTATGGATTCATTAGATGAGGTGGAAGGAGGACTTGGAAGGATACTTTTCTCTTGAGATGGAAGGGGATCATCTTGGATGAAACAAAAAGAGATAAGGGGATCATCATGAGGATCTTCAGAGATGGGATGTTGGTCAAAGATTGGAAGGGGTTCTGGAATTTGGGTATCATTGGATGGAGTAGAAAGAATACTTTGATCTTGATGTGCAAGGGAGTCTATGCTAGCATGCTTTGGAATAATAAATTGACATGAATAATTGGATGTAGATGGTATGATGGGAGAGGATGGCTGGATATATTTGTTAACTTGGGTGAAAGACTCATGAGGTTTATTTTGAATTATGGGGGATAAAATAGATGCATGACATGGTAGGATTACACAATATCATTTGTGTTTGAGGACTTAGATTTGGGTTTCTCATTTAGCCTTTGCAGAAAGTCATGGACATTGAACTTGGTTGATGTAGTTTTGGGTGAGGATAAAGGCTTATGAGATGATTGCATCACTTAATTCAAATGTCGATATTCTAGTTTTTTTTTGAGATCTTTCAAACGATGGTCAAGAGATTCAATCCTTTGGTTTCGTTGATAGGTAGGGGATGAATATGGAGGATAGCGGTTAGAAATGTTTGGTTGATGGTTTTGGGAATGTTTTAAGGTGTTGTAGGATGATTAGTGAAATTTTGGGAAGGTTATGGATGGTTTAGGGATGATTATTATGATGGATGAAGGTTATGGAACCCAAAAGTTTTCATAGGTGATGATGTTTGAGTGTGATTAAAAATTTTGGTGACAAGAATGCAATTTAAACACAAAAGCACAATGTTTGAATGTTTTTACTTGACTTGAAGACAAGCAAAACCTACATCTATTTCTCAGCTATCATCAACATCTTAATGTTATGCTACTATAACACTGAGAAACCAACATTCCTCCATCAACAATCCTTCAAAATATTGCATCCATGTGAGGTGGGGAAGATAAATGGAGATCAATCAAGTTTAGCACGGAGATCAGTTTGCATCTGAATTTATTATTTTGATTTTCATGTTATCTTGTCCTTCATTGTGCATTTTTAGGGTTTAATTATAATTTTTTAATACATTTTCCCTAAATTTTTACCCTAACTACAATTAGGAGTCATTTTGAAGTCAATAGGGTGAAATTTGTAAAAGTTGCAAAAATTGTCAAGCAACTTTTGCATTTTTGGCTTTTTGGGGAAGTTGAATGGTCAAGCTTTGGTTTTTGGTGGGAAACTAATTGGTTATTCTTGGAATTTTTTAAAAATTCATGTGTGAATCTTGAGAGAGGTTGGATGATGTAAATTTGAAATTTGAATAACAAAGACTCAATTTTCCTGTGTTTTGAAGCTTAATTTTCTGCTACAACAACTTGTACGGCCTTGTACGGCCTTTAAGTGATCATCTAAGAATTTTGGATGATGGAGCATTGAATATTCTTTAATTTTCATTTAGTCTCATTATTTTTCATTAGGTTTTGAGCATTTTATGACAATTTTCATAAAACTAGTTTAAAACCCTTGTTTAATTGCCTTGAAGGCAAGAAAAATGTAAAACCCACCATTCCACCAGTGAAATCTCATGAAACTTGGTGGAATGGATGGGGTTAGGGTGTTTTTGGTGTCTAAAATATTGCGAGAGAAAGGGAAGGTGTTGTGAGCAAGTTTGTTGATTCCCTAGGTTGAAAACCTCATGATTTTGGGCATAAAATGAGCATTGGAGTTATGTTTTGGTAAAAAGCCCTTGGAAATTTTTTGGTGGTGATTGAAAAGGTTAGGTAAGATCTAATTTAACATTCCTAAGCCATTTTTATGTATATTTGTGGTCTGGGTTTTGAAAATCTTGTTGTGAGCCATTCAAACGAGCCTAATTAGGCCTAGTTTCAAGCAGAGCAATAATTTTTTGACCTTTATGTTTCAAAACAACCCAACCTAAAAATTGGTATGTTGTCAAACACCATAATGGGTATCTAAATCTAAAATTATTTTCTGGGTATGAGGTCTGGTTTGAAAATTATGTCAAAAAAACCTCATTTATTGTCCTACAAAGCCTAGTTGCAATTTGTGAAGAAAGTAACCTTGTTTGGTGTGTAAAAACTTTGAAAAAGGGTTGTTTGAGAGATTTTTGGTCTTTGATACCCTGATCTACACCACAAGCCACTCACCCAACCAACCTTAACCACTAAACATGTGCTTGCTTTTATAGACTCAAGCTCACACAAATACAACCAAGTGGTAAGATAAAACCATGTACCAAAAAACAATGTGAATACAAAACCACTGACCCCTTATTTAATATTGGGTACTAAGTTTTCAATTTATTAAATATTTCTCGAATATTAAATTATTATCTCATGTCTTTCACACATTAAATAATAATACAATGTTACAATACAATATAAAGTGGTCCCCAAATAATAACCACACCTCCTAGGTGCATCACAACTAAATAATTATTTAATTATAATAAATAAGATTATGAAATGGTGTACAAAACCATATCCCAACATTCTCCCACTTGTTGAATACATTGCATAAGCGATCAATTAATGAAATACATCATCATAATTATACATATAACCACATGAACCTCCAAAATGATCTCATGCTCCATCAAGATACCTGCAATAAAACCAAAGTGACCACCATCTCAAGCAAGAACTCCTCTCATCCTCCAACGTGCCACCTATGGAAGAAAAGGAACATGCCAAGGTGAAGATGCACCAACCCAAGAACACAAGCATCAAATACAAGTGATAACAAAGGCTCCAAGAAAGGTGTTGTCAAAGGTGAACAACCCACATGATCAGAAATAACATCCAAAACACATGCTAATACATCCAACCATCCATACCTCCTAGGTATTAATAACATCAGTAAAGTCATACCAATAACATATGTAACCCATAAATTGTAGTTAAGCTCCCTGTATCAAACCTGTCAATGAAGAACATACATATATAGGAATTCCCACTACATGGGTTATGTCAAAGCATGTATAAAGTATACCGATCAACACTATAGTAAGGTGTGATAAATGATCAAAATATGAAGTACCAAGAATAATCACATTGATCCACACATGCAACACCATCAACTGCATACTCTCTCAAAAAAAAATGTCACAATCATCCCAAGTCATTAAAACATGAACCTCCTAGGAGGAACCATAAATAAAGAGAGAAAACACATCCTTCTACCAACACCTCAAAAGTGCAACGCTATATCAAGCATGATCTCCTTACAACCCCAAATGAAAAGCCTCAACAATACCCATAACATTCAATCTCTTAGATCAAACACAACATATGAATCATGTAAATGATAACATGGATGTAAGCCTCTCTAACCAAGAAAATCAAACTCATATAACCATTCCCAAATCAAGAAATTATCCCATAAAACATCTCGTAAACTCCTCATCAATGGATGGTAACATAAAATAATATGCACAAGGAGATAACCATCCTAAACATATCTCAAAATGAATCCTCTAGAACTAACTATCCATATCTCAAGATCCATATCCATGAAAGATAAATCATCATAAACTTGTGCTAAATAATCCTCAAACAAATCTCCCAAAATAGACCACCATTACTCAACTCGTTCCCATGAGAAAACCAAAGCACAAAGTAAAGCACATTAAAAAATATGATGGACAATACTTATTAGATGATAAATCGTTGAGTAGACCAAGATTGGGAGTGAGAATGCTCCTCCAAGATAACTAAGTCATCATGAATCACTCCAAGAATAATCTCCTCTATAGGTCCATCATGAAATCATGTCCATATCTAGGTGAAAGCTCCTCGAACTTCCTATTGAAACCTCTAAAGAGCAATCATCTCAAGCAAATGTCTCTAATCCTAAGATAACTCCAATCTCACTCAAGTATCCAAGTATCCATGAGAACCTCCAACTAATCAATCCATTCCAAGCTCCAAATGCAACACCACACCATCATGAAGCGCTCAAGAAAAAAAAAATGTAATCAATACCAAGAGAACCAACAAGATCAATGTCAAAGCTCCAACCACAAAATTAGGAACGCAACAATGACATCATTATCTAACCATCTCCTCCTAGGAGATCACATGCAACAATACATACATCTTGGTCTTAGGAGAACGTATAACATGCCAAAAATCTAAATGAGTATCAAGATTAAGCCATAATATAATACCAATCACACTCTAAACCAAGAATCAAGATATCCAATCACATGAAGATAACCATCACCAATGATGATCCACGTCACTACCAAAAACTCCCATTGAACCATGATACCGAGCTACATATGGCATCATGAAAACCATTTCCTCCATGAAGATCATCTAGGTGCACACACAAAACTAAAATTCCAATCATACCAAGTAGAACCAAGATATCCAAGCCAATAAGATACAACTACCATCAAAACATCGGGAACCAATCCTACACCACCAAATTATCCTTGTCAAAAGCTCCCATTGAAATGTGTAACCAATGAAGTAACCAAGCTATCATGACATCATGATAAAACCACATGCTACAATTCCCAACAACTGACTAATCAAGTACTCTAATCATCCATCCTCTCATCTCAAAGCAACATACGAATGCATTTAAATGACCATAGACAAGGTCAAATAAAAAAGTCTACATCAACATAGAACCAAACTCATGTATATAGATAGTCCACAACTGAGTCATCCCACTACAAATGAATGGGTGGCCAACCCACACACGTACATAACTCAAAGATCCAAACAATAAATCATGCAAACTCATGATCACATTGGTAACCTACAAATTGAGATATCAAAGAAGATAATATTGTACATAACAAGACTCAAACACCAAATCAACCATAGATTTGATTTTCACATGTCCACAAATGAGTAACCATAATCAAGGAACTAACCAAGCATCAAGGAGATAAGAACAACTTCCTAACACCAAACCACAACACCACCGAACAACCACATACATGATCATGTTGTATTGCCAATGCTCAAATGTACCTGTATATCCATGACACCATAATCATAGTTAACATTATACATACACTAAACTATCACCCATATGAGACTCCAAGTCTCCACTCATTTCAATCCATGTCCTCAAAATTGAAGGAAACTTGTGTACCTATCACCATCAAAGTACAACTCTGAAAAACAATTGTAAACCTGTACCAAGAAGCACCCAACTGATAATCAATTATACCATCATAAATACCATATAAAAACATGTACTCCCTCAAGGTTTCATCTCTTGACTCATTCGAATGCTCATGCAATCACACCCTAAATCTCAAGCACCTATATGTGATTAAACAAGTACCAAATCATCATGTATCACAAATTGAAAATCTACCTAATCGAGTTTGGATGTTTGAGCTCTACTAGGGTTTTTTGTTTTATGCAGTCATCCTTGGCCCCTCTTGTTTCATATTGTGCCTATTGCGTAGGAAAATTCCTCCCTCATTGAGTACGATCACATTTATTGCGGTTTTAGTGGTTTATTATGCCTTCAATCATTTCTAACACAACAATTCATGTTGGTGTTAATGATTCATCTGTGCAGTTCAATGGCTCCTCCTCCGAACAAACATCATCAAAAATTAGTTTCAAAAGTCTGTCACGAGGTAAGAATTATGATACCCCAGTTAATGTGATTTTTCCTTTACCAGATTTTGATTCTGCTTGCCAATGGCTTAAACAACACACCCTTGTGGGTTATTTGATTGGGAGGACTCCCCCCGAAAGTGTGCTGAAAGAATGGGTCAGCAAGGCCTGGGTCCCTCATGGGGTCCGCCTTGATATGGTCCAAAACTTGACCAAAGGTTTTTTTCTATTTTGCTTTGTGAAAGTTAATCATGTCTAGGCTATTTTAGGCCATGGGCCTTGGTATGTTAGGTCATTCTTGTTGGTTTTCCAAGCATGGACACAAGATTTTGTTGTCTCAGATGACACAAAAATTCGGGTTCCAGTCTGGATTGAGTTCCCTGGTTTGCCTTTGCCTTGTGTGCCCTTCCCGAATCACATTGCTTCCTCTCTAAGGAGGGTTGTTTGTATAGAACCCGATAGGTTTTTCCAAGCCTAGCCTTAGAATTGGGTCTATGTGGAGGTGGACCTATCGAAGAATTTGAAAGAATATGTGGTCATTCAAATAGGAGCTATGAGGACACCTAGAAAGTCACGTATTTTAATTTGCTTAACACATGCTATCGGTGCCAGTTAGTTGACCACAAGATCAAGGACTGCCCTTTGATAGTGCCTCATACACCGTCCCTGTCATGATATATTGAATAGCCTCGTCAGATAGAACCTTCTACTAAGGCGAAAACAAAGTGGACCATGGTTACAAACCAAAAAAATAAGCCAAATGGTTATGGGTCAGCCCCTAAGGCCTTTGAACCACCCAAAGTTGTTTCAAACCCTTCAGAGAAGGGGACAATTGCTCCTTCTGAAGCTACTACTATTTTGGTTTAGCCCAGGTCAAAGGCAACGCCTTAGCCTAAATTTTTTATGTATGCTCAGTGGAATATCCCTCCCACAAGGGGGACTCAACGACGGTCTTGTAGTCCATCTCCACCGCCTGAAGAAGGAGAATATGTGCCAGGAAAGCAGAGGTTTTCACCCCCTATTCAGATTGGTTCAGTTCCATAGGATTTCTTGAAAAATAGTTTCTCTTCCCTGGTTGAGGAGGAACTGGGTTCCGAAAGCATGGAAGAGTTTCATCCATGAATTTTATTTCATGGAATGTTTGAGGTCTAACTGGACTCTCCAAAAAGTATTTTGTTAGAGATACCTTACATAAATACTTAGGTATTGAAGTGCTTTGTCTCCAAGAAGTTAAAATTTTAGGGTTTTTGCTTGCCTCGGCTTGTCGTTCTATTTGGCCAGCTAGTGCTACATTTTGCACTTTGCATGAAGCTAGGTGTGGTGGAGACATCACTCTTTTGTCCCCGAGTTTGCATTCTTGTGTTGTGGATCATGAGATTGATCCTTCTCAATGGATAGTCTTGGTTCTCCTTAACATTGATAATCATTCCTTTGAGATTATTAATGTTTATGCCTCTAATGATGTTGTGGAGCGCTCTTTGCTTTGGCGCTAGATTGCTGATTCTTTACCAGTTGCCACCTGGTTACTCTGTGGGGATTTTAATATGGTCGAGGTGGCATATGACAATGATTGCACCTTGCCCTTCCGTTGGGCAGCTAGTGAATGAGAGGTGTGGTTTTACATGCGTAGTAAATTGGGGCTTTTTTATCCCAATATTGGCTTCTGCCATTCTCATTTCCTCTGGTACACTTGGTGTAATTACAAGGCCTGTTCTGATAGAGTTTTGAAATGCCTTGATCATGCCATGATCTCGACTCAATATTTTTTTTCTTTTGCCAGCTCTGCCTTTTCAGTGAAGCCGTTAGTGGATGTGACTCTGTCTGATCACTTCCCAATTTATTTTCATATTGAATGGACGTCTTGTCAGCCTTGCACATGTAAAACTCAATAATTTTTTAACAGGTCTTTTCTCTGCCACAAGCCAACTCTGGCCCACATTCATCGAGTGTGGAATTTGGAGTGCAGACCAGTTGGCCAAACAGGCTGGATTACCTAGTGGAATGATGCCATCACTCGTACTGCTCAATTCTTGTTCATTTATGGGTGTTAGCTGGCCATTTTTTTTCGGTGATCCTATGAGGCAACCACTGCTGGCTTGCGTGTAGCTATGGAGGCTTTGGTGGCCAACCCCTTTTCTCCGTTGCATCAAGTCAGGGTGGCAAAATTAAGGTACAAAAAGAAAGTGGTTGATAATTATGCTGCTAGAGGAGTGCAAATCAAAGCTCAAGTACATTGGCTTAAGATCGATGATCGTGCCTCCAAAGAATTTTTTTTGGCAGTTCATCCTAGGCACTCATCCCCATACATCAAAAAATTAAGGATGGCACTCGGGTGCTCTCTGAGATCCCTGGCATTCTCCAAGATTTTGTGCGTCATTATGAGCAAGTTTTCATTGCACAGGACTCCACGCCTATGTGACAACAAGCCCTTTAGGACTACCTTAATTTTGTGCCACATAGGCTTTCTTCAGCCCAATTTTTTTTGTGTGATCAATTGTTGACAATTGATGATCTCAATGAAGCTATTTTTTCTATGGCCGATGACAAGGCTCCTGGGATTGATGGCTTCCCTTGTGAATTCTACAAAGCCCTTTGGGACTGTGTTGGGCGTGATCTGCATCATGTCTATCTTGAGGCTTTTCAAACCAACTCTCTAAGAAATTTAATAAATAAGGGCAATATAATGTTCATACCTAAGCCTGGGGATCCGAAGGATATCTGCAACTAGAGGCCCATCACGCTTCTCAATGTCTCCTACAAAATCATTACCAAGGCTCTACCTCTGAAAATCTGCCATCTCTTGCCTCTGATTGTGTGCCCAAATCAGACTGGCTTCATCAAATCTAGGTTCATTCTAGATAATATTATTGTTGTTTGGGAAGGCATGGAGTGGGCTCGACGCTCAAATCAAAAAGTTGTGTTCATTAAAATTGACTTTGCCAAAGCCTATGACCACATTGAATGGCCTTTCATTCTTGTGATGTTGCAAGCTTTGGGGTTTGGGCTCAATTTTATTCAATCTATTCGTATGCTTTTTGCTGATGCCTCAACTTGCATAACCATTAATGGCCGTCAATCTTCTACTTTTGTTCTTTTTCACTCAATCCGGCAGGGGTGTCCTCTTGCCCCCTCTTTGTATGTGCTTGTGACTGAGGGTTTTGGTTACCTTTTGGCCCATGTTGTTTCTTAGCAGCATGTCAAAGGGATTCTTCTCTCGAACTCTCAGGAGAAACTTGTTAATGGCCACTTTATGGATGATTCCTTTCTCAATCTCTTGGAGGAAAAGGAATCAATCACTGCTACCCTTGATTGTCTCAACACTTTTTTTTTTTGCCTCCGGCTCTACCATCTAATGGAACAAGACCTTATGTTATAGGAAATCTATATTACACACTCCTACGTGGCTTCAAAACTATAATTGGAAGTGGATCGAGTAGGGAGAGATATTTTAGTTTTTGGGCATCCGCCTTCCAGGCCTCTCCTAGGGGGCTTTGGAAAGTTGTGCTCTCCAGGGTCGAGCATAAGCTTTCTTACTGGATTACTAAGCCTCTTTCTTTGGTTGGAAAGTTCTAGGTGTGCTCTAAAGTTCTGGCAGCCACTCATGTTTACTACTCTTCTTGTTGGGCTCCCTCCAAAGTTGCCTATGGCAGGCTTGAAAATTTTCTTTGGAATTTTCTATGGGCCTCCTCTGAAACTCACAAGGGTTTCCATCGTGTTGCATGGGAGTACTGTTGCCTCCCCAAAGATTCTAGAGGGCTCAGGTTGCTCTCCACTCAATGGAAAGGGATTTCTCTTTGTGTCAAGTGGATTATCCAGACCCTTCCTTGAGATGAAGCTTGGAAGAATCTCCTTAGGAATCTCCTCAGGAGCTATAAGCCTTGGCTTGGTTACAGGTAGCTTTCACCCTATTTTCCTATGATCAACAGTTTGAACCAGAGATGGCTTCTTCACTCCTTTGCTCATGTTTGGTAAAAGAGATTTGCTACCACTTGGTCTGCAAGTGTTAATCGAAAGTTGGCCCACTTTTCTTGGTGTATTATTTTCCAAGGCTTGCCTGTGGGTTCACGAATTTTACACTTGGGGGTCCAGGACCCTTGTTGCCCTTTTTGTGGGCAACATGAAATCTTTAAGCATATTTTTTGGTTTTGTCCCAGAGCTCAACAAATTTTGACTTGGATTCATGACTTCTTTCATCCCTTTCAGTCATAACCTTTTTCTTGGCATATGGTTCTGCTAGGAGATCCGCTTGGGATCCCTGCTAAGTTCACCCAACTTTGGCACACTTTCAGGGTGGAAATCCTCTTCAATATCTAGAAAGATAAAAATTCTTACACATTTTCTCATTCTCAAATGGATATTAATGTTTCTCTCTATGCTAAAGCAATTATTTGTTCTAATGTTCTCTTATAGACACAGGTGCAAGCTAACAAATTTGCACTGGAGGTGGCTCACCTAAAAGTCCTCCTGGACCATTAAGGCAATGCCCCGTGCACTGTGGCTCGGGTCACCGACTCGCCCTCCTCCTCCCATAGCCAATTGCCCTCTGGAGGCTGACAATGGAGTGGCTCTGCATGTCCGTGCTCTTAGCCTCCTACTCGGCAGGACTCTCGCCCTCCTCGGCGTGCTCTCTCTCCTCCAGCGTGGGCTTGCCAGGGATGGCCTTTCGGTGGTGCTTCGGGGAGTGGTAGTGGCGATTCTGGGTGGCCCTTTGATACTCCGCCTGCCTTTGGTTTTGGATGGCTTGCTAGTGGTAAAATCCTTTTGTGGCTGGTGCTTGCAATCTCACCCCGACGTGAGGAAGAAGATAAAGATAAGAAAGATGATGATGATGGTTGGATTGCTCCTCCTGACATCACTCCATACCCCGCTAATGTATGGGGGAAAAATATGGATGACAGAGACCCTCCCGACTCTGTTGGCACTGCTCTAGCTGCTTAATGGCCTGTTTGTTGTTTTAATTTCTCATGCTCTTGGACTTTTGGGCTATGCCCATGTGACTTGTTATTTGGCTATTTCTAGGTGTTGCCCATGTGACTTTTGGGGTGTGCCTTTTTACCACCCTCCCTTCTTTTATGAATATGTACTCTTATATTTACTTTAATATAGATAGCTTCCTATTCATCAAAAAAATCTACCTAATCCACTATGTAGTACGCTATACATGCTTTCTAATGCCTATTTGAAATCGAATATCTAATTTTGTATGCAAAATTTATGCTCAAAACCATGAAACGAAGAACATATGGATTTTGGGCTCCAAAAAATGATCAAACCAACAAAAACATGGAACCAAACTTGTTCCATTGCATATCTCTCAGAACCACCTTTCCAACAAGTATAAGAAGTTGAAAAACTGACATCCTGGGTGAAAGTTATGCCCATTTGAATAAAAATCCTCCAATTTGGCTTATAGAGGCGGTCGGTTGGTGGCCCGCCAGTGGCGATGGTGCCTTGGGAAGTGCATTGGTAGGCCTATGGTGGTGGAGTAGAAATTTTTTTAAATCGAATTAAATTTTTAATAAACAAAGTTTTTTGACAATATTTTAAAGGATTAAATCTTTTTTTTTTCTAAATTGCAAATAATTTTTCACATCCCGTGAGGAGCTTGGTTGGGCCTCGCTCGACCAGAGGTTGGGGACTAGGAGCTAAAGGTCCGCTAGCCTGGGGGCTGACAACCCATACAACTCTGTTGATACCTAGCATACCAAGGGGTATAGGGGGAGTTTTTGGACCCCCCCACCCCAAATATTTATTTTAAACAATTTTTTTTTGATGAATAGATAATTATCTATAATAAACAATTTTCAATATAAACTTTCATTGTAGGTTAATATTTTATTTTTAATTATTTTTTGTAGACTAGTGAAAATGGAGGTCATATGACTACATGGCTAATTTGTTTTTTGCATTTTTTCAAATTTTCCAAAATAGGGCAAATTTAAGATGAATCTTCATTTCTCGGCCATCCTGGATCCAATAGTGAGAACCATGTTTTCTCAAGAGATCATCCATGAAATTTACCCTACAAAACCCTCATATGAAAGCACAATCCAAGAAACCCTTTTGACCCAAATTTTGCATGCCTCAAATATGCAATAAACCCAACAAATCTCAACACCCCAAAAGCCCAAATCTACAAAATAACACCTGCAACATGTATTCCATAGCTTGTAATGCCTCAAATATATCCTGCATAGACATGGATTCAACTTTACACCTCCCCTCAACCATTATAGCTATGATACCACTCATTAGGAAATAATGCATAATACCCACAATATTAATCCATACTTTTAATTTAACGACTTATTAATTTAAATACATACACATTACTAATATTAGAATGATGAAATGTCCTATTTATTACAATGAATATATATGTTTGGTTATTAAGGTATGAATTCTTAATATCATCATATTTATGAATGTGAATTAAAACATCATCTTATGGATGAATTTATTGTCTTCTCACTGAACGAACTTAATGTGTTAGATAGACATGTATGAATGGTGAATTTTGAATGGAACTTGTGAACTATGCTCAATTTTTATTTCTTTCTTGAGTCCATTCTTTTTGTGTATAAAAATATGTCATTTATTGTATTGTCTTCCAGAGGCTTGTATATTAGTATTGTTTTGGAATTCATGGATAGAAAACTGTGGTTGATCTTTGTATTATTTCAATGTAGAAACGTGATCCATGCACACTATGCCTTATGTGATATTATTTTGGATATCTAGAAGTCCATGATATGGAAGAGCGTTGTTTGTGAAAGTTTTGGCTATGCATGCTTAGTGGGTCTTATTGAGGTATTATTGTATGGTGGCGATGACTTTGGGTCTTTGTGTAAAGAAGTTTTCTTTTGCATGCATGTTGCCTTATTGTTTAAATCTTTATGTGAAGTCATACCCTATGAGGAGTGGCTTTTGTTAGGGTCTGGACCTGAAAGTGGTTGCATGGGTAACCTCTCATAAGTTGGTAATTAAGTGAAAACTTTAACTAAGGTACTAGGAGTATGTTAGTTGTGTTGTCATTGTGATGTCATGTGTGTCGACCATGTTTTGTGTGATGTTTCTTCTAGTTGTCTATTTTGACTTGAGGACCTGTTCTATCTCCTGGCATGAGGGGTGGGCTTTAGAGTTCCACACAGTTGGGAGGAATGTGCCATTTCTTCCATTGGGTCCCCTACAGGTGATATTGTTTGAGACATGCTTGTTCTTGGCAGGACTCTAGGTACACATCATTCATGAAGTTGTTCATCGGACGAGCTCGTGGATTTGGTCGTCAACTATTCTTGTTTATATTCTATTTGTACACACTCATGATGTTACATGAGGTTTCATTGTATTATTACTTGTAATGTATCGAGATTTCTCACAATCTCATTTATTGTAAATAAACTTGTAATGTAACTCTTGATGTAACGAAACTTGCTATGATTATTCACATGTTTTGATATATATTTCTTGATGTGTTATATTGTTATTTTACTTTAGTAGCGTAGTTATGGAACCTGAGAACATTCATGTTAGGTTGTTAATCACATGTTGATATTAAATGTTTTAAAAAAATAAAATTCGATTGTTTAGTGTTAGTGACATGTCGTTCCTTGGGTTCCATGACGGGGCGTTACAACTTGGTATCAGAGCCACATGTTCATACACTGGGTACATTTGAGTCCACTAGGTTGTCCCTATGAATTTGTAAGTGGAATTGTTAAGTGATCACGTGTTCATGGCTTTTACATTAGTATGATGTTCTATGTGGGAAAAGTAGCATGAAAGAAACTTGATATAAGGTTATGGATGGAAGTTATGATACGTATCCCATGGGTTATGGAATTTGATGTTCCTATGTGATTATGTATGTAGTTATACCCCCTGTAAATGTAAGGAACCAGTAACTGTGTCTTGTTTTGAGTGTTGTGAATACCCTGAACTTGCTTTGTGTGATCATGTGATGATGATACTTGGTACCCATCCATGGGGAAAAGTTACACTTTGGTGTGGGATTTACCATACCAAATTGTGTGTTTTCATGTTTATTACCTGATTGAGGGCCAACCCATGTGTGGTTGAAACTTATATATAAGAGTAACCAAAAGTAGTTCTTTTTCTTTTGGTTCTCTAGACCCTCAATCTATGAAGGGATAGTAGCAGCCACAAAGTTCCCTGGGTGGGTGTGTAGCGTACGCATATTGTAGCGTAGAGCATCTCAACTCAACCAATCCTGAGGAATTGTACCCACTACTTTCCCTTATGATGGATCAGGATACTTGATCCATAAGTGTTAACCTAATCCCCGCATATTGGAGTACAACAACATAGGTATGTTAGTTATGTCTGGATGTCCATAGAGGCATTGATCTAGCACTGTTGAGCTAACCTCATATGTATGAGAGGTGAAGCTCAAGAGCCCCATAGTGATATTATCTTATTGCATTATATATTTAGTGTATCTTCACATGCTCTGACATGATGTGATAGATACGATGCCATACCACACTGATGTTCTTACATAGTGTTGGTGATGATGCTTTGATATACTGTATTTGCACATATTTCAATATGATGCAATACGATACCACACCCCACTCATGTTCTAACATAGTGATGGTGATGATGTCGTGTTACATGATGCCACATGCCTAGACATGTGAAGGCGCATTATGAGCTTGTCTTTGTTAGCCTACTTGTGTGATGAGCGTTATGGGGCCTCAAACACTTGTAGAGGGATCCTCATGGCTGCTTGGACCATGTTGGTCGAATAGCATATGAATAGATCCTAGCCATGTATAACTTTTGCTACAACGAGATTCCTGCGCGTGTCTTCTCCATGAGGTATCATGATGTGGGGTGTGTTCAACACGTGCCTATTTCTGTGGAGCCTCAGACACACTACCACGTGGCATATGACCAGTACGTGCCTTCTCCGAGTGGCGTATGACCAGGTAGAGTGACGACGTTTTGATAAGTTATGGATACACTCTGGGTCATGTGGATGACGTTCTCATTCTGCACCACATGAGGGCTAGTATTATTCTAGCCAAACGTTGTTTCCTCTTTCCTTGTTTGGTGGCTAGTAACGAGTCACACAGTGTTGTATAGTGCAATTTTAAATATTGTGAACTTTCTTTTGGTTATTGATGAATTTTTAGTTGTTTGTGAAGGCCGACACTTTGTTTATATTTGGTTGTGAAGGTTTAGCCACGACTTGTGATCTTATTTTCTTATAACCTAGTGGTTATATATTCAAATTAGTGTTGATATTGTGCACATTTATTGCCTTATTATTGAAATTGAACTTTAATTAGCTATTCTTTATGAACTTGGTGGCTAAGCTAGTTATCTTTGTTGTTTTCAATGTCGGTTATGTGTCGTATTGTGGTTCCTCTCCAAGAACGTATGAGATGAACTTGGTGAGTGTGTATGAGGAAGTAGACACAAGAAAGGTAGAGGATGGGGGTATGTGAGGTTGTTATGCAGCTAGAACCCACTACTCACCTATGTGTGATGACTCTCTTGGAGGCTAATCACCTTATACAACAAGAGACATGTCGTGGTGGTCTTGTTTGGATGGTCTCATTTTGTGTATGACCTAACACCATCAAGCCGCTGATTTGATGTTGATTTGTTTGATATAGTTATTTGCTCTCGGTTCATGGATTCTTCTATCATGGATTGGTATGCTTCTTATCGGTGTCCAGATTGACCCTTGTGTGGCCTTATGTTATGATTTCTAATGTTGTTTGTTGGTGTATATTTATTATGCATGATTAATCATGGGTATGGTGTTTGACTTCTGAGTTTCTAAAAGTTAATTTTGCCTTTTGGTTGTGACTCCTTTCTTGGATGGTGTGTATAGGATGCCTAGAAGAGGTAGTTGTGGCACCCTACGTTTCTAAGATCCCATGAGAATGATCATGAGGATCAACTGGGTCCACTATTATGTTCTACGCTTGGGGAGATTATTACCCAGCTTGGCTCTAGACAGGATGGTGGACGTCAGGTATTTAGGGAAAGGGAAAGGATCCCTAGGAGAAATATTTTTTCTTTAGCAAGACTTATGTTGGAAATTTTGAGAGCACATTCTCCAACTACCTATCATTCTTATGGAGGTTTGGCATTTGGGAATTGGACATGATTGGTGTTCCTTTTGATAGTGTATACCCAATAGTCTTCGGGTTCCGAGGTGATCGTCTTACGCATAGGAGGATTCAAAGTTGGATACAAACGCAACTCCATCATCCCAACTAGTCAGTTCATAGCACACAGATTGCAATAGGTCGAAGTACAAGATGTTACAATTGCGGCCAACAGGGCCACTTGGCGAGACAATGTTCTCAGAGGAACACACCTAGAACTAGTCAGAGATCGGTAGTTATGGAGCCAACAAGGAATGATGTAGAAAGGACTCATGGAATAAGTGCAACGGTTGATCATTGTCGGACAGAGCATTAGGGTACAGATGTGGAAATTGTTGGAAGTGGACAGGTAGCTGATTCGGGAGCTCATGAAAATCTTGCGGTACAAGAGGTTGTGGAGGTGCCTTCAGTGTTGTATCTTCTGCTTTGATTCTTGTTATGTTAGGATATGTATTTTGGAGACTTGGATGGTGGTTGCTTCACCATGTTGATTTTTTTGGATTGACAGTGTACTCAGTTGGGTGATTAATTATGGCACGGGTTGCTGTTGTTTTTATGTTGGGGTATGGAGTGGTTCAGTATTGGAACCCTTGATTATGTGTGACTATATGAAGTTTGTACTAGGGGTATTTGCAAGCTTCCAAGAGTAAGCATTACCCTAGGGGGGAGGATGTAGTGACCCTCCTGATGTCATTGCTAGTTCAATTATTTTGAGTTGTTGTTAGTTAATAGTTGATTGAGATTATGTCACTTGGATGCATTATGTCATGGATTACATGAGAAGTTGTGAAACTCTATTGATGATACACTTTACTTCATGATGCTCTATTTACTTTTGTGAGATGAAACTATTATGATGACATGTGATGTTTTGTAATGTTTATGACAGTTCTATGATGTGATTGAATTTAGATGCTATGTCTTACGTCAGTTGGTGAAGGATACAGTTTAGCAGTACCCATCTGTGAGTGCCTTGCTACGCCATGATTCTTCTTCACAGTGTGTCTTCATATATATACATGTTTCAATTGACCATGCAGTGTGATGCATATTTCAGGTACATGCATCGACTCCACCTGCTTCGTCAGGTCTGAGCATGTCATGGCCCAATGGAATCCTTGAAGGGAGATAGTCTTGTCTGTTGTCATGAACCATCGTTCTGAAAAGAATGAGTATATTTTGTCACCCTTATGTCTTGTTGTCATTCATTTGTCATAATGTTTGTTGGTCGTCATGTTTTCATAATGTTATGTTTAGATTAATTTAATGATTCAAATTAATGGTAATGTTATGATTATTAATTAATTACCTTGTTTAATTTAAAAGTTATGAATGATCTATTTAATTTGAAAGGTTATTTTAAGAATATTGTGGAATTAATTGTGAATTATTAAAATATCTTAATTGCGAAAGATTAATTAGTTGTAATTGATTTGTTTGTGCAATTTTGATGTTTTCGAAAACTTAAAACAGTTAGTTGTGATTTAAGTTGTAAAATATCTTCTTTGATCAAGTTGTTCAAAAAGTTTAACTGATGGATGATTTGCATGCAAACAATAAGTGAAGTGACATATTGCATGATAATCGTAATTGAATAGTATAAAATAGGAAAAAGGTTAATTTCGGAAAAAAAAAAGGATTTTTGAAAGGGATAATTGTTGTTGTTTCAGGGAAAGTTGTATTATGTATTTCTTGGGGTTTGTTTGGAAAAAAAACTGAAAATTGATTGTTCGAGGCCATGATTGTACTATGAAAGTTCTGTGTTTTAAATTTTTTCGGTTTATCTTCGCCATTGCTTGAATCCGAAAAGCGTTTTAGGTTTTCTTCTTGCAAATTTCATATTGATTCTTGAATTGATG